>JAXLNO010004687.1:0-27024 GCA_038087875.1 Malacoraja senta
CTCCTGCACCTATTGTCTATCATTGTAGATTGTTCGCCAACATTAAATGTTGCACCTTGTCCCCAGGGCTGGAGCAGCGCCTACTCCATCGAGTCGGTTATCATGCAGATCAGTGCAACGCTGGTGAAAGGGAAGGCCAGGATCCAGTTCGGGGCCAATAAGGTAAGGGAGGTACGCATGACAACTTTTTTCCTTTACACCTTACATTTTTTGTTCATTCTTGTGGAGCTGAGAAGGGAAAGTCATCCTCGAGCTACGGCTGTTCATTGCCTGTGGATGTTGCAGGGTCCAAATGTAGAATAGAACTGTCTAGTCCCACCTACCTAGCCATGTACCTGCCTCAACTACCTCCTCTGGCACCCACCCACCCTCTGAAACAAAAACATTATTAAATCTTTAACTTAGGGAGACAAAAGTGCTGGAGAAACTCAGCGGGTGAGGCAGCATCTATGGAGAGAAGGAAATAAGTGACGTTTCGGGTCGAAACCCTTCAGAGTCTGAAGAAGGGTTTCTAAGAAGGAAATAGGTGACGTTTCGGGTCGAAACCCTTCTTCAGAGATCTTCAGAGTCTGAAGAAGGGTTTCAACCCGAAACGTCACCCATTCCTTCGCTCCATAGATGCTGCTGCACCCGCTGAGTTTCTCCAGCATTTTTGTCTACCTTCGATTTTCCAGCTTCTGCAGTTCCTTCTTAAACAAATCTTAAACTTATGTTCTCTGCATCTCTCTTTTCCCAACTCTGAGCTACAGACTCTGGGCAACTACCCGATCGATTCTTATCATGATTGTGTACACCTGTATAAGATCGCCCTTCATCCTCCTGCGCTCCAGGGAATAGAGACCCAGCCTGCTCAACCTCTCCCTGTAGCTCAGGCCCCTTACGAGTCCTGGTAACATCCTCGTAAATCTTCTCTGCACCCTTTCTAGCTTGACAACATCCTTCCTATAATGTGGTGACCAAAACTCAACACAATATCCTAAATGTGGCCTCACCAATATCTTGTATAACATTACCTCCTCACGTCTAGACTCAATACTCTGACTGACGAAAGCGAAAGTGCCTTTTGGGCCACGCATTCTACACGTGACGCGAACTATGTACCTGCACTCGGCGAGACCAGGCGCAGGCTCGGCGATCGTTTCGCTGAACACCTCCGCTCAGTCCGCCTGAACCTACCTGATCTCCCGGTGGCCCAGCACTTCAACTCCCCCTCCCATTCCCAATCTGACCTTTCTGTCCTGGGGCCTCCTCCATTGTCAGAGTGAGGCCCAGCCCAAATCTCTAACTTTCGATAGCCCTTGCTTTCTCTCACCATCCCCCCCCACCCCCCTTCGCAGTTCTCCCACCAGTCTTACTGTCTCCGCCTGCATTCTATCTTTGTCCCGTCCCCTCCCCTGACTCTCAGTCTGAAGAAGGGTCTCGACCCGAAACGTCACTCCAGAGATGCTGCCTATCCCGCCCGCTGAGTTACTCCGGCATTTAGTGTCTAATGCCCCTGTCCCACTTAGGAAACCTGAACGGAAACCTCTGGAGACTTTGCGCCCCACCCAAGGTTTCCGTGCGGTTCCCGGAGGTTTTTGTCAGTCTCCCTCATGGTCGAAAGTGGTTTCCGCTTCTTCTATGTTCTGCCGATTATTTCAAAAAATTCAAAACCGGCCGTGACTAAAAATAGGTTGCCGTTTTTAAAATCGGTAATTTCTTAGTCTAAGCCAGTTGAAGGTGGTTGCTGGAGGTTGCAGGTAGTGGAAGGTAAGACCTTCCACTACCTGCAACCTCCGGCAACCATCTTCAACTAGCATCGCAACCGGCTTCGACGAAAAAATTACCGATTTTTAAAACGGCAACCTATTTTTAGTCGCGGCCGGTTTTGAATTTTTTGAAATAATCGCCGGGACATAGAAGAAGCGGAAACCACTTTCGACCATGAGGGAGACTGACAAAAACCTCCGGGAACCGCACGGAAACCTTGGGTGGGGGCGCAAAGTCTCCAGAGGTTTCCGTTCAGGTTTCCTAAGTGGGACAGGGGCATAACTGCGCGCCTAGATCCCTCTGCTGTGCAACAACCCCTCATCTATCTGTGACGCCACTTTCAAGGAACTAGATCGCTCTGCTCTACACAACACCCTGCAACGTGATGGTTTCTTAAATAGCCTCTGAGTGGCTCAGTCCAAGGCAAATGAGAAGTGAACGATGACTTTTCCACGACGCTCTGACCAATGAATGCTTAAAGATAACTTATTTATGCAATAATGTGGGAGCATTGTGTTCTTGGATGAGGCAGGAGATAGAACATGCCATCTGAGGAATTTTTGAAGATGTGTGGGTGAATTTAGTTCAATTTAGTTTAGAGATGCAGCACGGAAACAGGCCCTTCGGCCCACCGAGTCCGTGCCGACCAGCGATCCCCCCGACACTAAGGTTATCCTGCACACACTGGGGACCATTTACAATTTTACCAAAGTCAATTAACCTACAAACCTGCACGTCCTTGGAGTGTGGGAGGGAACCGGAGAAAACCCACGCAGGTCACGGGGAGAAGGTACAAACTCCGTACAGACAGCAGCCATGATCATATGATCAGCCAGGCTCGAAGGGCCGAATGGCCTACTCCTGCACCTATTTTCTATGTATCTATGTACCCGTGGTCAGCGTCGAACCCGGGTCTCTGGCGCGGTGAGGCAGCAGTTCTACCCGCTGCGCCACCAGAGTTCTCCCTGGTGTTATAGAACAAGAACAGGCCCTTCCATCCACAATGTCTATGCCAAAACATAGATAGAAACATAGAAAATAGATGCAGGAGGAGGCCATTCGGCCCTTCGAGCCAGCACCGCCATTCATTGTGATCATGGCTGATCGTCCCAAATCAATAACATGATGCTATGTTAACTAATCTCCTTTCCCCTGTACACGAGCCATATCCTTCTCTCCCCTGCACTTCCACACACGCCCAACCAAGAGCACCAAACGCCACAGACGTATCTGCCTCCACCACCACCCCTGGCAGTGCGTTCCAGGCACCGTTTACAAACTTTGCTCCACACATCTCCTTTAGACTTTGCCCCTCTCACCCTTAGGCTTCAGTCTTCGAACGGAGACGAGGAAACACTTTTTCTCACAGAGTGAGTGGTGAGTCTGTGGAATTCTCAGCCTCAGAGGGCGGTGGAGGCAGGTTCGCTGGATGCTTTCAAGAGAGAGCTAGATAGGGCTCTTAAAGATAGCGGAGTCGGGGGATATGGGGGAGAAGGCAGGAACGGGGTACTGATTGGGGATGATCAGCCATGATCACATTGAATGGCGGTGCTGGCTCGAAGGGCCGAATGGCCTACTCCTTCCTGCACCTATTGTCTATGTCGGAGAAAACCCATATCTATGCCTTTTATCATTTAACAAAGTTCGATCACATCCCCCCCTTCCCCCCCCCCCCCTCAGCCTCTGGCACTCCAGGTCTGCCCAACCTCCCCCTATAATCCAGGCAGCGTTGTGGTTTTCGTGTTCGTCTTCTAGGTCTGCACAAGTACTTGAGAGTCTTCAAGGCACAACAGAAGTCTTTATTACATTACTTCAATGCTGGCGGCAAGACAACTCAAAAATGGTTGCAACACACACAGACGGGATAAACTATATACAAAACATCTCCCTTTGTCCTGTGCAGCGCCACCTGCTGCACGGGAGGAGCAACGGGTCCTCCCACCCCACACAGTCCACCAAACATCACAGTGGTGAACCTCTTGCAACCTCCACATCTCTCCTGCAACGGGACGACCAGAGCTCCCGATGTGGAGTAACCAAAGTCCTACAAAACTGCCACACGACTTCCCCACTCTCTTTTATACTCTGTGACACGGCCGGTGAGGACCATCATAACATACCATAGGCCTCGATAGACACAAAGTGCTGGAGTAACTCGGCGTCAGCGTCTCTGGAGGGAAGGAATAATGGGTGACGTATCGGGTCGAGACCCTTCTTCGGGCTGAGAGCCGGGGGAGGGGCGGAGGCGTGAGCAGGCACCAAACAAAGCAGAGCCTGCACCGATGACTTCGGAAAAGGTGGAGCCCACAATGGTCCATTGTTGGCTGGAGACGGGGTGATAATGAAGGGATACAAACCTAGAAATATAGGGCCATTCGGCCCTTCCAGCCAGCACCGTCATTCAATATGATCATGACTGATCATCCACAATTAGTAACCCCATTCCTGCTTACACAAAAATGCTGGAGAAACTCAGCGGGTGCAGCAGCATCTATGGAGCGAAGGAAATAGGCAATGTTTCGGGCCGAAACGTTACCTATTTCCTTCACTCCATAGATGCTGCTGCACCCGCTGAGTTTCTCCAGCATTTTTGTGTACCTGGGATTTTCCAGCATCTGCAGTTCCTTCTTAAACACCCCGTTCCTGCTTTCTCCCCATATCCCTTGATTCCTTTAGCCCTAAGAGCTAAATCTAACTCTCTCTTGAAACGTTGAAATTAGCAAGAGTATCAGGATGTGAGAGAGAGGGAATGCAGGGGTTATATTTGAAAGTAGAGAAATTAAAATTCGTACCGCTGGGTTGTAAACTGCCCAAATGAAATATGAGATGCTGTTCCTCTAGATAGCGTGAGGGAGTGTCCAGTGAGGCTGGGAGATGCTACAGGAGTACATTGGGCTCTTTTCTAACCAGTCTTTTCCTCCTTTCAGTCACAGTACAGTTTGAGCAGAGCCCAGCAGTCCTATAAATCGCTGGTCCAGATTCATGAGAAAAATGGTAAGAACTGCAAACAGGGACTTGTAAAAGTCTAAACCCCAACCACGTGTTAAGGTTTTGACCTTTAAGCTTTTGCGGGCGGTGCCTCTGGCCTTTCGTGTCGGAAGGAACTGATCAGACGCTGATTTGAAACCGAAGATAAAAGCTGGAGTAACTCAGCGGGTCAGGCAGCATCTGTGGAGAACACGGATAGGTGACGTTTCACAGAGTGCTGGAGTAACTCAGCGGGTCAGGCAGCATCTGTGGAGAACATGGATAGGTGACGTTTCACCGAGTGCTGGAGTAACTCAGCGGGTCAGGCAGCATCTGTGGAGAACATGGATAGGTGACGTTTCACAGAGTGCTGGAGTATCTCAGCGGGTCAGGCAGCATCTGTGGAGAACATGGATAGGTGACGTTTCACAGAGTGCTGGAGTAACTCAACGGGTCAGGCAGCATCTGTGGATTATTAAGGAACTGCAGCTGCTGGTTACACTTTGACTGAAGAAGGGTCTCGACCCGAAACGTCACCCATTCCTTCGCTCCATAGATGCTGCCTCACCCGCTGAGTTTCTCCAGCTTTTTTGTCTACCTTCGATGTTTCCAGCATCTGCAGTTCTTTCTTAAAAATGTCTCTCCTGTAATAAATATAGTTCTATCATATCTTAGAGAACAATGAAAAACTTAAGGGCCTGTCCCACGATGGCGATCTTATTGGCGAGTTTAGGAGGCTGTCCTGGTCTTGTTGAATCGCCGAAAAGTTGGCATCCTTCGACTCTGTAGACCTCCTTCGACTCTGTAGAAGACCAGCTTCGACTATCAACGAGCCATTGAAACGAGCAAAGGCGATATACTAACACTATCTCGACTACCTTCGATAACCTATGGTAACATGCCAACCTACTATGACCTACTTCGACTAAACCTACGACTACAGATGTAGGGGGATCTTATAGAAACGTACAAAATTCTTAAGGGGTTGGACAGGCTAGATGCAGGAAGATTGTTCCCGATGTTGG
Organism: Malacoraja senta; assembly: GCA_038087875.1. Classification (NCBI taxonomy): domain Eukaryota; kingdom Metazoa; phylum Chordata; class Chondrichthyes; order Rajiformes; family Rajidae; genus Malacoraja; species Malacoraja senta. The sequence goes on from JAXLNO010004687.1 coordinate 5,742, forward strand.
GGAAGTCCAGAACAAGGGGTCACAGTTTAAGGATAAGGGGGAAGTCTTTTAGGACCGACATGAGAATTTTTTTTTTCACACAGTGGTGAATCTGTGGAATTCTCTGCCACAGAAGGTAGTTGAGGCCAGTTCATTGCCTATATTTAAGAGGGAGTTAGATGTGGCCCTTGTGGCTAAAGGGATCAGGGGGTATGGAGAGAAGGCGGGTACAGGATACTGAGTTGGATGATCAGCCATGATCATATTGAATGGCGGTGCAGGCTCGAAGGGCCGAATGGCCTATTCCTGCACCTATTTTCTTTGTTTTATATCGATTTTCTCCATGCCGACCAATTTTTGGTCGCGGAAAATATTTCAACATGTTGAATAATGTTCCCTGACCAAACTGAGGCCGCGAGCAGTGACCACTATGCGGGAACTACTCTCGACCATGAAGGTGACTCACCAGAGACCAGCTACCATCATGTTGCCAGCTTGTGGCGAGCGCAGTCTCCTAAACTCGCCAATAAGGTCTCCATTAGTGGGACAGGCCCTTTACTTGCAGCATTGTGCAGCATTACTTGAACAAGATAGGTCTTTATTCTTTGGAGCACAGAAGGTTAAGGGGGGACTTGATAGAGGTCTTTAAAATTATGGGAGGGATAGACAGAGTTGACGTGGATAAGCTTTTTCCATTGAGGGCAGGGAAGATTCAAACAAGAGGACATGATTTGAGAATTAAGGGACAAAAGTTTAGGGGTAACATGAGGGGGAACTTCTTTACTCAGAGAGTGGTAGCTGTGTGGAATGAGCTTCCAGTGGAAGTGGTGGAGGCAGGTTTGATTTTATCATTTATAAATAAATTGGATAGGTATATGGACGGGAAAGGAATGGAGGGGTATGGTCTGAGTGCAGGTAGATGGGACTAGGTGAGAGTAAGTATTCGGCACGGACTAGAAGGGCCGAGATGGCCTGTTTCTGTGCTGTAATTGTTATGGTTATTTTATACTATCTTGACTACCTTCGATAACCTACTATGACCTACTTCGACTAAACTCACGACTACAGATGTATCGACTTTCTCCATGCCGACCAATTTTTGGTGGCGGAAAATTTGTCAACATGTTGGAAAATGTTCCACCACCAAACTGAGGCACTAGGCGGGAACTACTCTTGGCCATGAAGGAGACTCACCAAAGGATACAAAGGACATATATTATCACTTACACCAATTGGTGTAGTGAAATTTGACTTGCCATTGCAGCACACAGAAAAAGATAAGACACAACATTAAAGAATTTAACAATAAACATAAAAACATCCAACCAGAGACCAGCTACGACCATGTTGCGAGCGCAGAGTCTCCTAAACTCGCCAATAAGGTCTCCATAGTGGGGCAGGCCCTTTACTTGCAGCATTGTTAGTTGTAGAGGCAGCCATTGTTGACGTTTGACTTCTTTACACTGGCATCAGCCAATCTTCCCGTCCCGCCTGCAACTGGTCCAAAACGCTGCAGCGAGACTCCTGACGGGCACCCGAAAAAGGGACCACATCACCCCGATCCTGGCCTCTCTCCACTGGCTCCCTGTGCGGTTCCGTATACATTTCAAGATCCTCCTCTATGTCTACAAAGCCCTCAATGGGCTTGCCCCCACCTACATCAAAAGTCTTCTCACCCACCACACCACCTCCAGGTCCCTCAGATCGGCCGACTTGGGGTTGCTGAACATCCCGCGGTCTAGGCATAAGCTCAGGGGCGACCGGGCCTTTGCGGTTGCAGCCCCTAGACTGGAACAGCATCCCCCTTCCCCATCAGAACTGCCCCCTCCATCGACTCCTTTAAGTCGAGACTAAAAACCTATCTATACTCCCAAGCCTTTCTTGACGTCCTCTGAGCGAGGGCTATATGTATATATGTATGTAGTTTGTTTGTTTATACTATTCTTATAACAAATGTAAAGCACTTTGGCCAACGAGAGTTGTTTTTTAAATGTGCTATATAAATAAATGTGACCTGACTTGACTTTGTGCCCCTCAGGTTGGTATACCCCGCCCAAGGAGGATGGCTAACCCTGACGCCTGCCCTGTGTGTGCTTCAGGACCAATTAAGCTGCGCCAGTTGGGAAAAAAAAACAACTCCATTTTATCAGTAGCTGCCTCTTCCCCTGTGAGACGGATGGGCTTCAATCGGACCCTTGGATCATATACTCACTATAAAATAAAAACCTGTATATACAAGTATACATCTGTACACTCACGGACAAATACTGCAAACTCCTTGTCTGTTGCCAGACCCTGTTCTCGGCCTCCTGCTCTTGCAGACTTTCAAATCCACTTCATGTAAACTGGATTTTGAATAGATTCGGATCAATTTTGCATCTAGTTTTTGTTTCATTTTTGCCCCTCTCCCCAACCCACTTCCCTCTCACTAGGCATCAATGTGAACCTTTAATTTATTTTTTCTTCTTCACACGCACCTTTTTTTCTCTCTTTTTTTTTTGTTGTTTAAAATGTATGCTGGTTTTGTGAAGATGTGTATCTTTCTGAAACAATAATTACAGTTTATTAATGACTGCAGCTTTTTGGTTTTCCTGCCTGACCCTGGCTCCTTCCCTGGTGTGTTTTGTGATTTGGGGGGTGGGGGGGGGGGGGGAATTTGCAGTGGTCTCTGCATCTATCTATCCCGCCTTGTTGGAGATGTCTCAACATCCAGGGAGTGGACTTGCCCGGTGGAGAAGCAGAGCCGGCGGAGTCTGACAGCGGTTGCTCGGGGCAACTCTTCATGGTGAGTGGACTCTTGGTCTCTGCTGCAAGATGAGTTGACGGACGGGCTCGTGAACGTCTGCCTCCCTCCCTCCCTCTCTTGCCAATTCATCCCTCTCCTCCCCCACTTTTTCCCGTGCGTCAGACCACGTTCCCGCCATCGCTTTGCCACGTCTGTGCCCCTTCCCCAATTGCCGCTGAACGGCAGGCGGCATCTCTACCGCCGAGCCGCCCAATACTCTGGAATACCAAGGGGCGATACAAATGTTGTGTTTATTCATTCATAACTTTATTCTTGAAGTATCGGTTGGTTTATCCCCTTGCTCAGTGCTTGCTTCAGTTGTCATCTGACTGGGAAAATTTCAGGATGTGGGGCTTTTTGTTGTGTGTGTGCGTGCGCGTAGAGAGAGAGAGAGAAACAAAAAATCATGTCTTACTCCACAGAAGTTTAAAATCAGATCCTAGGCTAATCAGACTCTGTTTCACCAGTCAGATGTCAATGGATGTGTACTTAATTGGGGCACAAGACCTCTGGTGTTGACTTGCTTTCTCCAGCATTCTCCTCGTTAGAATTAAGAGTTCATACAATTATGTCTTTTAACTTTGATGGCTTGAGAAATAGACATTACATTCAGCAAACGCAGGTTACAGTACAGGCTGGGTGAAGGCCTGTACTTGGATTGTGTGTTCTCCAGCCATCTCCAGTATCAATATGTTATCACCAGAATAACCAGAGAGTTCTCCATTCACTCCCACAGGCAGTGAGCGGATACGTTCTCTAAACTAGCATCCAAACCAGGATGGCGGGACTGACATATGGTGAAAGAATGGGTCGACTGGGCTTGTATTCACTGGAATTTAGATGGAGAGGGGATCTTATAGAAACATATAAAATTCTTAAGGGATTGGACAGGCTAGATGCAGGAAAAATGTTCCCCATGTTGGGGGAGTCCAGAAACAGGGGTCACACACAGTTTAAGAATAAGGGGCCGGCCATTTAGGACTGAGATGAGGAAAAACGTTTTCACCCAGAGAGTTGTAAATGTGGAATTCTCTGCCACAGAAGGCAGTGGAGGCCGATTCACTGGGTGTTTTCAATAGTTAGATTTAGCTCTTGGGGCTAACGGAATCAAGGGATATGGGGAGAAAGCAGGAACGGGGTACTGATTGGGGATGATCAGTCATGATCATATTGGATGGCGGTGCTGACTCGAAGGGCCGAATGGCCTACTTCTGCACCTATTTATGTTTCTAATCCTCACAAAGACATGGAGAAGCCTGCCTCGTCACCTCGAGGATTTCCCACACACCACACTCCCCCCATTCCCTGCACTCTTTCCAGTTTCGATCACGCAGAAACTGGCCGCTTGTTTTGTACCTCTGCCTCGTGACATCCGATCACAGTTCCCTTCAGTATGGTTCCATCCATCTTTTGATTGCCCAGGACTCCTGTTGCAAAGGAATAAGACGCATTGTCACACCGAATGGCTATTTCCCACCGCTGCTCTTAACAAAAGCCAAAGCATTCATCTCGAGGGGTCTAGAATTCAGAAGCAAAGGTGTAATGCTGAGACTGTATGCCACGATGGTTAGGAATATTGGGCCCCCATAATCTGAGGACGTTCAAGAAGGAACTGCAGATGCTGGAAAATCAAAGGTAGCTAAATCTAATCGACCCCAGGATCATTCACGCAAACCTCCTCTGGACTCTCTCCAACGTCCTCAGATTATGGTAGACAAAAGTGCTGGAGAAACTCAGCGGGTGCGGCAGCATCTATGGAGCGAAGGAAATAGGCAACGTTTAGGGCCGGGTTTCCTATTTCCTTCGCTCCATAGATGCTGTCGCACCCGCTGAGTTTCTCCTGCACTTTTGTCTACCATAATCTGAGGACGTTGGAGAGAGACTAGAGGAGGTTTGCGTGAAAGATCCTCAGATTAACATACGGGGAGCATTTGAAGGCACTGGAGGTCAGAAGGATGAGGGGGAACCTCATGGAAACGTACGGAACAATGAAAGGCCTGGAGGTGGAGAGGATATTTCCGCAAGTGGGAGAGGCTAGGACCAGAGTGCACCAGCTCAGAATAAAAGAACATACCTTTTGCATGGAGAGGAGGAGAAATGTCTTCAGTCAGAGGGTGGCAAACGTGGAATTTATTATCACAGGTGACTGGAAGCCACCATTGGGTATTTTTAAGGCTGAGATTGACAGGTTCTTGATTAGTACGGGTGTCGGGTTGTGGAGGGAAGGCAGGAGCATGGGGTTGTGAGGGAAAGATAGGTCAGCCATGATTGAATGGGGGAGTAGACTAATTTGCTCCGATGTCACAGTCTTGTGGTCTAAAATGGTCCGCTTCTACCAATCAGCAACGGAGCAGATGCCCTTATGCGATAATTGAAATTTGCTTGAATTTGATCATTTTGAAATGTGATCATACTCTGGCTACGGAGATTTTGAAGCTGCCGGACACACAGTGTAATGCCCGGGCCAGAGTTTGAATCCAGTCATTGCTGCTGAAGGATGTAAATTCAAGGTAATGTAAACGTGGACTTAAAATAAAATTGCTGGAGTGACGTCTGGTTCTAAATATCCTACGAGGATAAAGATTTTAGTTTAGTTTAGAGATACAGCGCGGATACAGGCCCTTTCGGCCCACCGGGTCCACGCCGACCAGCGATCCCCGCACATTAACACTATCCTATACCCACCAAGGACATTTTTTACATTTGCACCAAGCTGATTAACCTACAAACCTGCACGTCTTTGGAGTGTGGGAGGAAACTGAAGATCTCGGAGAAAAACCCACGCAGGTCACGGGGAGAAGGTACAAACTCCGTACAGACAGCACCCGTAGTCAGGATGGAACCCGGGTCTCTGGCGCTGTATTCGCTGTAAGGCAGCAGCTCTACCGCTGCGCCACCGTGACCGCCCGTTTGCATCGTTACCCTGTCTGGCCTATGGCTAACCCCTGCCACACCGATGTGATAGCCTTTTAATTGCCCCTCAGTTATAGAGTGGAAACGGGCCCTTTGGCCAAACTTGCCCACGCCGACCAAAATGTCTCATCTGCCTGCGTTTGGCCCATATCCCTCTAAACCAGGGGTGGGGAACCTGCGGCCTTCTAGGCCATCAAGTGCGGCCTTTTGAATGAATCCAAATTTTGTAGAACAAATCCTTTTATTTTTATTAATATGTTTTTGTTCGTCTTTTTATTATTTTTATTTTAATCCTAAAATGAACGTATTTAAAATACCAAAGAGTAAAAGAAGATTCAACGAGATAATCCTCCCCGCACGAAAAATGCTTTCTTGCTTTTCAACCACTTATTGCTGCGAATCTACAATCCCCTACCTACCCCAAATCAAGATGCCCTTAAGGTCACAAATGACGGATACCCATCTAGAAGATCAGCTGAAACTGCGTACCTCCGTGTTGCAACCAAATATCCAAATGCTTTCCCACAAAAAGCAGTCACAACAAAGTCATTAAAAGGTTAGTTAACTTTAGAATCAACATTTTTTTTTCCATTTTCTTGAAGTTAGTACATAGTGGTTAGATTTTTACAAAATAATGTACATTTTGAAGTATATCTAATTGAAGTTTCTTGGATGCGGCCTTATTAGATTACAGCTAACTTAATGCGGCATTCCAACATGAAAATGTTCCCCAACCCTGCTCTAAACCTATCCATGTACCTGTCTAAATGTTTCTTAAACTCACCTGCTTCAGCTCGTTCCATGCACCCACCACCCTTCGTGTAAAAAAAAAAAATTTGCCCCTCAGGTTCCTATTAAAATCTTTCTTGCCCTCACCTTAAACCTATGTCCTCTGGTTCCCGATTCCCCTACTCTGGGCAAGAGACTCTGTGCGTCTCTCCATGCAGAGACCAGGGGAAAACAATGAACGTCGGCATCCCATGAAGAGAAACATTAGTCAAGAGTCCACTGTTGTGTTGCTTGAGGCAACTCACATTTCTGAAGGCTGTTGATCCTGTCATATGCTGAGAGAAAGGAGCGGCTGGGCTTGTACACTCTGGAGTTTAGAAGGATGAGAGGGTATCTCATTGAAACATATAAGATTGTTAAAGGTTTGGACACGCTAGAGGCAGGAGACATGTTCCCGCCTTCTCCCCATATCGCCTTCTCCCCAAGAGCCCTATCTAGCTCTCTCTTGAAAGCATCCAGAGAACCCGACTCCAACGCCCTCTGAGGCAGAGAATTCCACAGGCTCACCAACTCTCTGTGAGAAAAAGTGTTTCCTCGTCTCCGTTCTAAATGGCTTACCCCTTGTTCTATAAACTGTGTGTGGCCCCTGGTTCTGGACTCCCCCCCCCAACATCGGGAACATGTTTCCCGCCTCTAGCGTGTCCAAGCCCTTAACAATCTTATATGTTTCAATGAGATCACCTCTCATCCTTCTAAACTCCAGAGTGTACAAGCCCAGCCGCTCCATTCTCTCAGCATGTGACAGTCCCGCCATTTCGGGGATTAACCTTCCGTGGAGCTGCGACCGTCAGCGGACTTGCCTTGATGCAGGACGAAGGGTTGCACCAGGGGAGGGACGTCCCAGAACTCGTTGTTGTCCAGAGACTTGAGGGCTGCTGCCGGCACGCACGCCGTGTTGCCCGAATCCACGTAGAACAGAATGACTTTATTCTCCACCACGTCGACGATCCAGCACCTTGTGGGGGGTGAAGAAAAAAATAATTCCGTGAGGTGTAACATTTCCGCCTGGTCGCAGTCGCGTTGGGCGGTCACGGTGGCGCAGCGGTACAGTTGCTGCATTACAGTGAATGCAGCGCCGGAGACCCGGGTTCCATCCCAACTACTGGTGCTGTCTGTACGGAGTTTGCACGTTCTCCCCGTGACCTGTGTGCTGTCTGTACGGAGTTTGCACGTTCTCCCCGTGACCTGCGTGGGTTTTCTCCGAGATCTTCGGTTTCCTCCCGCACTCCAATGACATACGGGTTGGCTTGGTAAATGTAAAAAAATGTCCCTAGTGTGTGTAGGGTTGTGTTAACATAGAAAATAGGTGCAGGAGTAGGCCATTCGGCCATTCGAGCCTGCACCGCCATTCAATATGATCATGGCTGATCATCCAACTCAGTATCCTGTACCTGCCTTCTCTCCATACCCCCCGATCCCTTTAGCCACAAGGGCCACATCTAACTCCCTCTTAAATGTAGCCAATGAACTGGCCTCAACTACTTTCTGTGGCAGAGAATTCCACAGATTCACCACTCTCTGTGTGAAATTTATCTTTCTCATCTCGGTCCTAAAAGACTTCCCCCTTATCCTCAAACTGTGACCCCTTGTTCTGGACCTTTCCCAACATCGGGAACAATCTTCCTGCATCGAGCCTGTCCAACCCCTTAAGAATTTTGTACGTTTCTATAAGATCCCCCCTCAATCTTCTAAATTCTAGCGAGTACAAGCCGAGTCTATCCAGTCTTTCTTCATATGAAAGTCCTGCCATCCCAGGAATCAGTCCGGTAATGTGCGGGGATCGCTGGTCGGCGCGGACCCGGTGGGCTGAAAGGGTCTCTGCGCGTTGTATCTCTAAACTAAACTCGCTGTCAAGTGGCAACATTGAGTGATAACAAGGAACACTGGGGGGAGTTCTTAAGACTTTAGAGATACTGTGCGGAAATAGGCCCTTCGGCCCAACGTGGAGAGAGGGGGAAGGAAAGGTGGGGTGGGGAGAAGAGAGGACTTTTGATTAGTTCCTAAACTTGGAGAATTCACTGTTCACACCTTTGGGTTCTGAGCTACCCAGGTGGAATATGAGGTGCTGTTCCTCCAGCTTGCGTGTGGCTTCACTCCGGTAATGGAGGAGGCCCAGGATTGGAAGGTCCGTGTGGGATCGGGAAGGAGTTAAAATGGAGATAGCAACCGGGAGATCTAGCAGGGCCTGGTGAGTGCAAGTGTTTGGCAAGTGCCGGTGCTGGTGGGGGCAGTTAGACAATAGACAATAGGTGCAGGAGTAGGCCATTCGGCCCTTCGAGCCAGCACCGCCATTCGATGTGATCATGGCTGATCATCCCCAATCAGTACCCCGTTCCTGCCTTCTCCCCATATCCCCTGACTCCGCTATCTTTAAGAGCCCTATCTAGCTCTCTCTTGAAAGTATCCCGAGAACCTGCCTCCACCACCCTCTGAGGCAGAGAATTCCACAGACTCACCCCTCTCTGTGAGAAAAAGTGTTTCTCATCTCCGTTCTAAATGGCTTACTCCTTGTTCTTAAACTGTGGCCCCTGGTTCTGGACTCCCCCAACATCGGGAACATGTTTCCTGCCTCTAGCGTGTCCAAACCCTTAGTAATCTTATATGTTTCAATAAGATTCCCTCTCATCCTTCTAAATTCCAGAGTATACAAGCCCAGCCGCTCCATTCTCTCAGCATATGACAGTCCCGCCACATCCCATTAAACTTGTAAACCTACGCTGCATTCCCTCAATAGCAACCATGTCCTTCCTCAAACTCGGAGACCAAAACTGCACACAATATTCCAGGTGTGGTCTCACTAGGGCCATGTACAACTGCAGAAGGACCTCTGCTCCTATCTATCTCTATCTATCTATCACTCCCTCCTAACCCCGTTCTCCTGCCTTCTCCCCATAACCCCTGACACCCGTACTCATCAAGAATCTCTGCCTTAAAAATATCCACTGACTTGTGGCCTCCACTGCCGTCTGTGGCAACGAATCCCACAGATTCACCACCCTCTGGCTAAAGAAATTCCTCCTCGTCTCCTTCGTAAAGGAACGTCCTTTAATTCTGAGGCTGTGCCCTCTGGTCCTAGACTCTCCCACTAGTGGAAACATCCTCTCCACATCCACTATTATAATCCATCTTACCACAACCAGTGCTGAACTACTATCTACCTCCTTGAATGAATGAATTGGCCAAGTATTCACATACAAGGAATTTGCCTTGGTGCTCCGCCCGCAAGTGACAACATGACATACAGTGACAGTTAGGAATGACACATAAAACATTAAACATTAATAATAAAACATTATTGATTAAACAAGTGCATTAAGTAAAATACCAGAGCAAAAGGAGGCTACAGATTTTTGGTTATTGAGTAGAGCTACTACTAGTGGAAAAAAACTGTTTTTATAGGTAGACAAAATTGCTGGAGAAACTCAGCGGGTGCAGCAGCATCTATGGAGCGAAGGAAATAGGCAACGTTTCGGGCCGAAACGTTGCCTATTTCCTTCGCTCCATAGATGCTGCTGCACCCGCTGAGTTTCTCCAGCACTTTTGCCTACCTTCGATTTTCCAGCATCTGCACTTCCTTCTTAAACACAAAGCTGTTTTTATGTCTGGCTGTGGCAGCTTTGACAGTCCAGAGTCGCCTTCCAGAGGGAAGTGATTGGTGACCCTTGGACAATCCTTGATCGAACTTTGCTCCTTTGCTCAACTCCTCTTATTATAAAGGCCAACATGCCATTCGCTTTCTTCACTGCCTGCTGTACCTGCATGCTTACTTTCATTGACTGATGAACAAGGACCCCCAGATCCCCTTTTCCCAACATGACGCCATTTAGATAGCAATCTGCCTTCCCGTTTTTGCCACCAAAGTGGATAACCTCACATTTAAGGGGTTGGACAGGCTAGATGCAGGAAGATTGTTCCCGATGTTGGGGAAGTCCAGAACAAGGGGTCACAGTTTAAGGATAAAGGGGAAGTCTTTTAGGACCGAGATGAGAAAAACATTTTTCACACAAAGAGTGGTGAATCTGTGGAATTCTCTGCCACAGAAAGTAGTTGAGGCCAGTTCATTGGCTATATTTAAGAGGGAGTTAGATGTGGCCCTTGTGGCTAAAGGGATCAGGGGGTATGGGGAGAAGGCAGGTACAGGATACTGAGTTGGATGATCAGCCATGATCATATTGAATGGCCTACTCCTGCACCGATTTTCTATGTTTCTATGTTTATCCCCACATTAAACTGCTCCTATCGCTGGTGACGTTATGAGAAGGCGCTCTGTTCCCCTGCACCAACCTGTTCCAATCACCGCTCTCTCCTGGGTACTCGGCCATGCAGCGCCGGCCTCTCTGTACCTCGGCTTTCGTCAGGAAGGGCTGGTCCTGCGTCACCACGGACAAAGCGTTGAACAATTGGCACATCTTTATGTAGGTCTCCTGCCGGAAAGCAAATCACCCCCTCAATCCCCAAATCCAGCAAACACTGCCACCCCCCACTCAAAGTTTTTTGTTTTTTTAATTTATTTTATCGGAAGCAATTGTACAAGGATAATAATATTTTTATTAGAGGCAGGTACATATCATATTGAAAATATTTCATGTATATATTCCTACATTACTAATATTATCGATTGATATTAACTCTGCTTCTAGTATTGTTTAAAAAAAATATATAGGTAGAAAATAAGAGAATAAACGAAAGAAGGGGGAAAAAAACATGATAAAGAAGAATGAAGTAAATTACTAAAAGTACAACTTTGGAGATATATTCGTACATTTTAAAATATAACTTTTCATCTAATCCTTAATTCGAGTTTCAGTCAGGTTCTCGTGCCGAACCAGTCTGTCCCTTCAAATAGTCAATAAATGGAGACCATGTTCCGATAAAAAGTTATTGTTTGTCCATCATAGCAAAAGGATTTGAGTATAAGAGCAGGGAGGTTCTACTGCAGTCGTACAGGGTCTTGGTGAGACCACACCTGGAGTATTGCGTACAGTTTTGGTCTCCTAATCTGAGGAAAGACATTCTTGCCATAGAGGGAGTACAGAGAAGGTTCACCAGACTGATTCCTGGGATGGCAGGACTTTCATATGAAGAAAGACTGGATAGACTCGGCTTGTACACGCTAGAATTTAGAAGATTGAGGGGGGATCTTATAGAAACTTACAAAATTCTAAAAGGGTTGGACAGGCTAGATGCAGGAAGATTGTTCCCGATGTTGGGGAAGTCCAGAACTAGGGGTCACAGTTTAAGGATAAGGGGAAGTCTTTTAGGACCGAGATGAGAAAAACATTTTTCTTTTCACACACAGAGAGTGGTGAATCTGTGGAATTCTCTGCCACAGAAGGTAGTTGAGGCCAGTTCATTGGCTATATTTAAGAGGGAGTTAGATGTGGCCCTTGTGGCTAAAGGGAGCAGGGGGTATGGAGAGAAGGCAGGGATGGGATACTGAGTTGGATGATCAGCCATGAACACATTGAATGGCGGTGCAGGCTCGAAGGGCCGAATGGCCTCTACTCCTGCACCTATTATTCTATGTTTCTATGTTTCTACAAGTCTGATTCTTTCCAACGACATTTCCATAATCCACATTTTAATTGTGGCGGGTTATAGGACCGTTCCAAAATTTTAATATTACAATTGTACAAGAATAAGGCAGTCGGCATGACAGATATACAATTTTTGTACAGTTTCATTTTTAACATTGAAACCTGAATCCAAAAAAAAAGAGGAAAAAAAAGGAGAGAATGAAGAAAAAGAAGTAAAATAAAAGAAAGGAAAAGAAAGGGAAAAAAATTAATATTACAATTTTGGAGAAAAAAAACTGCAACCCCCACAATTATGGATTATGGAGATGTCAGAGACCTTACATTTGGAAACAAATTAGATATGTCTTAAATGACAAACCAGAATATTTACTAAAATATGGTCTCCATTTATAGATTACTTGAAGGGGTAGCGCAGAGGCCTGACTGAAACCTGAACCCAGGACAAGATGAATAGTATTTAAGAAGGAACTGCAGATGCTGGAAAATCGAAGCTACACAAAAATGCTGGAGAAACTCAGCGGGTGCAGCAGCATCTATGGAGCGAAGGAAATAGGCAACGTTTCGGGCCGAACCCCTTCCGGGTTTCGGCCCGAAACGTTGCCTATTTCCTTCAGGGTTTCGGGCAGAAACGTCGCCTATTTCCTTCGCTCCATAGATGCTGCTGCACCCGCTGAGTTTCTCCAGCATTTTTTGTGTACCTTCGATTTTCCAGCATCTGCAGTTCCTTCTTAAACACTGGATGAATTTTTTCTGACCTACAGACCTATCTCCTAAGTTGTATTATTGCTAGTTTATCTAATTTTTTTTCTAATTTCTTCTCTTTATTTTTCTTATCTATAAACATAAATAAATAATTAGAGGCAATGTTAATATGTAACCAATAAAGGGGGACCCCCAGCTACATTGGTAACTGGATCCCCGGAACCCTGGATACTTAATATGTAATCGTTAAACAAAGTTTGTATTGGTTCGGACTGTGATATGCAGATACCTCTAATAAAAATTTAAATAAAAGAAAAGACCCCTAAACTACCAAAGGAGTGCAAGAGGAAAGAAGAGAAATAGGAAAAAGGAAAGATGGAGATATACACCCCCCCCCCCCCCACCCATCCCTAGCATCGGTTTTAAATTCCCCCCTCAAAGTTTAGATTAGTCTGTCTGCACGGAGCTCGCACGTTCTCCCCGTGACCTGCGTGGGTTTTCTCCGGGTGCTCTGGATTCCTCCCACACTCCAAAGACGTGTTAGGTTAATTGGCTTTAGTTTTTGCCGACGATACCACGGTGGTAGGACTGACCAGTGACAACGACGAGTCAGCCTACAGGGAGGAGGTCCAGCACCTGGCAGTCTGGTGTGCCAACAATAACCTCGTCCTCAACTCCAAGAAGACGAAGGAAATTATTGTTGACTTCAGGAAGAACAGAGGGGGCAGACATACCCCCATCCATATAAAGGGGACTGAGGTGGAGCGCGTCTCCAACTACAAATTCCTCGGGGTACACATCTCGGAGGATTTGTCCTGGTCCCTCAATACCTCCAAACTGATCAATACCTCCGTACTTCCTGAGGAGGCTCAAGAAAGCTCACCTGTCCCCCAGATCCTGACCAACTTTTACCGCTGTACCATCGAATGCATCCTGACCACCTGCATCACGGTATGGTACAGTAGTTGCACAGTAGCTGACAGGAAGGCACTACAACGGGTGGTGAAGACTGCTCAGTACATCATCGGTGCCCTGCTCCCTGCAATGGATGCCCTCCACCGAAAACGGTGTCTGAGACGGGCCGGGAAGATCATCAAGGACCCCTCCCACCCTAACCATGGACTTTTTGCCCTCCTCCCATCAGGGAGGCGGTACAGAAGCCTCAGGTCTCATACAAGCAGGATGAGGAACAGCTTCTTCAACAACACTATCACATTGCTGAACTCGGAGTCCCGCCGATAGATGTCTCCAGTCTCTCCGTCCACATTGTTTGCTTATTCTGTATTTTATTCTGTATATTGTTCTTGTTCTGTGTTTTTATTTCTATATTGCAATATTGCTACGAGCAGACGCTAGACTGCATTTCGTTGTACCCATACTTGTATCTGTGCAATGACAATTAAAGTTGAATTGAATTGAATTGAATTGAATTTAGGTTAGAGATCCAGCGCGGAAACAGGCCCTTCGGCCCACCGAGTCCGCACCGACCAGCGAACCCCGCACACCGACACTATCCTTCACACACACACACACTAGGGAATAGGATGGGGACCCACAGTCCCGTTTATATCAACGGGTCGATGGTTGAAAGGGTCAAGAGCTTCAAATTCCTGGGCGAGCACATCTCTGAAGATCTTTCCTGGTCCGAGAACAATGATGCCATTATTAAGAAAGCACATCAGCGCCTCTACTTCCTGAGAAGATTACGGAGAGTCGGTTTGTCAAGGAGGACTCTCTCTAACTTCTACCGGTGCACAGTAGAGAGCATGCTGACCGGTTGCATCGTGGCTTGGTTCGGCAACTTGAGTGCCCTGGAGAGGAAAAGACTACAAAAAGTAGTAAACACTGCCCAGTCCATCATCGGCTCTGACCTCCCTTCCATCGAGGGGATCTACCACAGTCGCTGCCTCAAAAAGGCTGGCAGCATCATCAAGGACCCACACCATCCTGGCCACACACTCATCTCCCTACTACCTTCAGGTAGACGGTACAGGAGCCTGAAGACTGCAACGACCAGGTTCAGGAACAGCTACATCCCCACAGCCATCAGGCTATTAAACCTGGCTCGGACATAACACTGATCTTTACTAGCCAATACTGTTATTTGCACTTTATCAGTATATTGACCATTGTGTATATATTTATAGAATGCCTTGTAGTAAATGCCTACTATGTTCTGTTGTGCCTCAAGCAAACCAAGAATTTCATTGTCCTACCAGGGACACATGACAATAAACTCACTTGACTTGACTTGATTTACACTGACACCAAGCTAATTAACCTGCACGTCTTTGGAGTGTGGGAGGAAACCGGAGCACCCGGAGAAAACCCACGCAAGAACCCAAGAAGAAATTAGAAAGAAAAGAAGATAAACTATCAATAATACAACTTAGGAGATAGGTCCGTAGGTCAGAGAACATAACTATTTATCTAGTGGTTAAGAAGGAACTGCTCATGCTGGAAAATCGAAGGTACACAAAAATGCTGGAGAAACTCAACGGGTGCAGCAGCATCTATGGAGCGAAGGAAATAGGCCCGAAACCCTGAAGGAAATAGGCAACGTTTTTGTGTACCTACTTGGAGATCTTGGAGAAAACCCACGCGGTCATGGGGAGAACGTGCAAACTCTGTAAAGACAGCAGGGGTCTCCAGCACTGCATTTGCTGTAAGGCGGCAACTCTACCGCTGCACCACCGTGACCGCCCTTAGTTTAGTTTAGTATTATTGCAAGATGAATGGAAATGAATGCTGCTTGCTGCAGAGTTTCCAGAGCAGTAGTAGTTAGTTTTCATTCGGCGGCCATTAACTATAAAAGAAGCCAACAACAACTTGTTGTGAACTTTACTTTTCTGACGCCTTTCATGAAGCTGAATCGATTGATTTGATGACGAGATACAGCATGGAAAGAGGCCCTTCGGCCCACCGAGTCCACGCCAACCATCGATCAACCGTTCATGCTAGTTCCATGTTGTTCCACTTTCCCTACACACTAGGGGCAATTTACAGAGGGCCAGTTAACCTACAAACCCGCACGTCTTTGGGATGTGGGAGGAAACCGGAGCGCCTGGAGAAAACTCACGGGGAGAAGGTACAAACTCCGTACAGACAGCACCCGTAGTCGGGATGGAACCCGGGTCTCTGGCACCATGAGGCAGCAACTCTACCCGCTGCGCCACCGTGCCGCCCTACGCCCGTGGGTTTAAACGCTCATCGTAAAGACAGCAACTCGGACAAGGCGGCGCTTCCTCAGGCACTCTCCATCAGTCAAGCCCTTTGCCTTGTCAGCCGGTGGCCGTCTTACCGGAGTCAGGTTCATGGCCCAGAAGAAGGGCATCTGAGGGAAGGTCTCCATGACCATCAGTCCCACCTCCCCGCGGACCCTGGCGCTCTCGACAATCCACTCCCTGGTCTTGAAACAGCTGGAGAGCATCTCCACCTGCAGCAAACTCCTGGAAAACAAAGTCACTGCGTAAATCGTCAGAGAACACGCACCAATGCTACAAGCCATTCGGCCCTTCTGATAGTACCGGCTTCAAATGACCTTCCGTTCAGCTCCAGCACATCTTTCTATTCCTTCTATATTCATCTAGAATAGCAAGAAAACATTTCATAGGTAGACAAAAATGCTGGAGAAACTCAGCGGGTGAGGCAGGATCTATGAAGCGAAGGAATAGGTGACGTTTCGGGTCGAGACCTATTCCTTCGCTCCATAGATGCTGCCTCACCCGCTGAGTTTCTCCAGCATTTTTGTCTACCTTCAATTTTTCCAGCCTCTGCAGTTCCTTCTTAAACAAGAAAGCATTTCATTGTAAGTTATGGGCCTGTCCCACTTAGGCGACTGGGGTGGGAAGATTGCAACCTTCACGTGGTCGGCCCTGTTTCGACGAATGCAATTAATCAAACAAGATCAAATAGAGCAAGTTGTCCTACAACTTTAGGCTGTGCGCGCCATACGCAAGAAGAAGACTTGGGCGACTCTTTAGGCGACTGCTGGAGACTAGTTTGAATGGGATTCACCTACGACGCCTGGCGACAACCTACGACAGCAAACATTGTCGCCACTGTCACCGAAAATGTTTCAACATGTTGAAAATTTTGCGGCTGTAACCTGTAGTCGCCCAAAAAATCACCCAAGTGGGACAGGCCCATAGTAAGAATTCTGCAAGTAAGAATTTCATTTTTTCCTTGACAAGAAGCCCACATTTGGAGTGACTGTGGGCATGGTTTTTTTAAATATTTTTTTAAAATATTTTATTTATTAGAAGTGAGTACATTACATTTTGATGGTACCTTTTTACAGGTTCCCAGAATTATTAAAACATTTTATGTACAACTTCCTTTTTTTTAAATTTTTAGAAAGAAATGAGAAAGAAAGAAGTAGTGAAGAGTAAAGAAAAGTCTAGTGAGTGTGAGATAAAGAAAAGAAATAAGAAAGTGAAGCAGAAAGGAGATTCTCCCTCGCCACAAGTCGATGCTTTTTTATATTCTTAATCATTTTTCGCCCAAACCCAGAATTTTTTAATTTTACAATACTATTGCACCACATGAATCCACAAGGTCAATAAATGGAGACCAACTCGTTAAGAATTGGTCTTGTTTATCTATTAGGAGGAGTCTCATTTCTTCCAAGTGGGCAGTTTCCAACATATTACCAATCCACAGACTGTGGGCATGGTTATATACGACCTCTCATAACAGTGAAGAGAACAAATGTCAGAGCAGACCTCATCTCCAAAGGCACGGCATAAACGGTCCCGCTTCTGTCTCTGGATCTTCCAGGGCAAGGCAGGGCTCCTGAAGCAGAGGAATAGAGAGGAAATAAGTAACAATGCGCGAGAGAGAGAAAGACAAGCCAAACCACCTCACAAACCCGCATTCCCCTTACTGACCTTTCTGCCCTGGGCCTCCTCCATTGCCAGAGTGAGGCGTTAGGCTGTAGACGTTAGAGACACGGCACGGAAACAGGCCCTTCGGCCCACAGAGTCCACGCTGACCAGCGATCACCCCATACACCAGCACTATCCAAAGCCAATTAACCTACAAACCTGCCAGAGCAAGTGGTAGCGTCAGGTACTATTAGAACATGTTTGGGGTGGGAGATTGCAACCTTCACGTGGTCCGCCCTGTTTCGACGAATGCAATCAACCAAATAAGATCAAATAGAACAAGTTGTTCTACAACTTAGGCTGTGCATGCCATACGCAAGAAGAAGAAGAAGAAGAACATGTAAAAGCCACACGGACGGAAAGGTTCATAAGGTCATAAGTGATAGGAGCAGAATTAGGCCATTCGGCCCATCAAGTCTATTCCGCCATTCAATCATGGCTGATCTATCTCTCCCTCCTGCCTTCTCCCCATAACCGTTTGGAGGTACATAAGCCAGGGGCAGCCATGTCGGGCTAGCTTGGTTGACCTTGCCCAGCATGGACAAGTAGGGCCAAAGGGTCTGTTCCATGTTGTACAGCCTATCTGTACGACCTCCCCCCAGCTTCACAGCCACACTGGATGGGTGGGGATAGGGTGTGGGGCGAAGCAAACATTGTTGGTAGGAGACAACAAATGTACTTACTGGGAGCTTTGTCCGAGTCTTTGTCAACCTTCTCCAAGGGCTGTTGGAAATAGATTAGGGGAAGAGCGTTAGGACCTTTCACATACAAGGAATTTGCCTTGGTGCTCCGCCCGCAAGTGACAACATGATATACAGTGACCGTTAGCAATGACACATAAAACATTAAATTCCTGGGCGTGCACATTTCCGAAGATCTTTCCTGGTCCCGGCACACGGATGCAATTATAAAGTAAGCACGTCAGCGCCTCTACTTCCTGAGAAGATTACGGAGAGTCGGTATGTCGAGGAGGACTCTCTCTAACTTCTACAGGTGCACAGGAGAGAGCATGCTGACCGGTTGCATGGTGGCCTGTTTCGGCAAACTTGAGCGTCCAGGAGCGGAAAAGGCTGCAAAAAAGTTGTAAACTACTGCCCAGTCCATCATCGGCTCTGACGTCCCCACCGTCGAAGGGATCTATCGCAGTCGCTGCCTCAAAAAGGCTGCCAACATCATCAAGGACCCACACCATCCTGGCCGCACACTCATCTCTCCGCTGCCATCGGGCAGAAAGTACAGGAGCCTGAAATCTGCAACATCCAGGCTCAGGAACAGCTACTTCCCCACAGCCATCAGGCTATTAAACTCGCCAACAAATAGACTCTGAACTGTAACAGCCTATTGCACTTTATCTGCTTATTTATGTGTATATTGAACTGTGAACTGTTCTGTATTTTTGCATACAATATTTTGTTGTACTGCAGCAAGCAAGAATTTCATTGTCCTATCTAGAACACATGACAATAAACCTTTCTTGACTTGACTCTCATGACTTGACTTGACTTGAAACATGTGCATATATATGTGTGTGTATGCATGTATAAATATATATATATACTAGACCAAGTGCAGACCCGCTGGGTCTGTTCCCCCACGCACGGTGGGGGGGGGGGGTGCTGCGACTTCACACGCACACTAACCCCCCCCCCCCCACACAGACAAGGGGGGAGGGGGTAATAATAATAATAATGGATTATATTTATATAGCGCCTTTCTAATACTCAAGGCGCTTTACATCGCATTATTGATTCACTCCTCAGTCACACTCGGTGGTGGTGAGCTACTTCTGTAGCCACAGCTGCCCTGGGGCACACTGACGGAAGCGTGGCTGCTAATTTGCGCCTACGGCCCCTCCGACCACCACCAATCACTCACACACATTCACACGCAGGCAAAGGTGGGTGAAGTGTCTTGCCCAAGGACACAACGACAGTATGCACTCCAAGCGGGATTCGAACCGGCTACCTTCCGGTTGCCAGCCGAACACTTAGCCCATTGCGCCATCTGTCGGGTAGGGGGTGGGAGGGGGAGACGGGAGGGGAGAGGGGGAGAAGTAGAGGAGGTGGAAAGTGGAGAGAGGGGGGAGAGAGAGGAGGAGGAGAGAGAGAGGGGTGTGAGAGGGGAGGGAGGAGGGGGCAAGAGAGTAGAGGGGAGAGAGGATATCCATCTATATTTAAATATCCATTATATACATTAAATTAAATTAAATATACATTAAATATCCATCTATAATTAAAACTGTGTGTGTGTGTGTGTGTTTCTGCCTGTCTCTGTGTGTGTGTGTGTGTTTCTGCCTGTCTTGTGGGTGCCAGCCTTCCTTTGATTCGTTGCTACGCCAACACCACACGCAGAAACGCCGAGATTTATTCCATTTCGGTAGAGATTTCACTTTTCATTCCAAGTATCCACTCCTGATTAAATTTCGTCGTGTTTATGTACACATTTTTAATAAAATCCTTCTCCCCCCCCACCACTCACTCATTTTGTCTCCTCCTGCTGGCCAGACACCATAACGGCTGCTGCCGCCCGGCTCTGCTCCAAAAACGACGCCATTTTTTTTTTCCGCTAGCGATTTTCGCCCCGGGGTCTGAAGCACGTTCGGGGCCCAGACCCAACGGGTCTGCACTTGGTCTAGTATATATATATATATACTTACACATATGTATATATGCCCCCCCCCCCATCACCACACGAACAACTCTTACCGGTAACTCCTGGTCCAATAATTCCAGTGGTCTCTCACAGCTCCTGGATTTGACCAGGTCTCTGACGATCAGTCGGCGGCCACAGTAGATGGTGTTGTTTATGTGACTGACGGCCAGCGTCATGTTCTGAGGATTCCCCACGTCCACAAAAGCAAAGCTGCCGAAAGTCAGGGGGGGGGGGGGGGGCAGTGATGCGGATGAAGGCGTGTGCGAGTGGAGCTTTCTCTTGTCAGAACAATCCATTCTAGCTACAAGACATCGCCCCTACCCCCCCCCCCCCCATCTGTGAACGCAATGTCTTCATAGAAACATAGAAAATAGGTGCAGGAGGAGGCCATTCGGCCCTTCGAGCCAGCACCGCCATTCATTGTGATCATGGCTGATCATCCACAATCAGTACCCCGTTCCTGCCCTCTGAGCTTTTGTTCACTGAACTTGTATTCTCCCGTTTATTATATTGTTTACAGTGTACCATGTCTACATATTCTGTCGTGCCGCTGCAAGTAAGAATGAAGAAGGGTCTCGACCCGAAACGTCCCCTATCAATAACCTGTGCCTGCCTTCTCCCCATATCCCTTGACTCCACCAGCCCCTAGAGCTCTATCTAACTCTCTCTTAAATCCATCCAGTGACTTGGCCTCCACTGCCCTCTGTGGCAGGGAATTCCACAAATTCAATACCGAACAACTCAGTATTTTCCTGCTTGAACGCCCAGGAACGAAGATTTGCAAAAAGTGGTGAACACTTAGGAATCCTAGTTCTGGGAATTCCGCCCGATATCTAAACACTATTTTAAATCTAAACGTCTGATTCTTAGGAGTCGGTGTTGCCACTGTTTCAGGTTTAACAGTGATTGGTTTAACAGAGAGTGGTGGACACTGCCCAGTCCATCACGTGCACATGACCTCCCCCACCAATCGAAGGGGACCGACAGTATGCCTACAATATTATGTTGTGCTGCCAAGCAAGAATTTCATTGTCTATATC
>JAXLNO010004687.1:27224-55322 GCA_038087875.1 Malacoraja senta
GTGGGTAACAAGATGCTGGCAGTAACTCTGCTGCTCTTTGTCATCATCCCTTCATCAACACGCTTTTTTTTGTTGCATTCTTCATTTTCTCTATTAACCACAGTTACCTCAGCGAAGGGGAGAAGGGGGAGAAGAACCCATCATCACCCACACCAAATCCTGGCACCACATCACCCCAGTTCTCAAAGAACTTCACTGGCTTCCCATTTCCCAACGGATCATTTACAAAATCCTGGTCCTCACCTACAAAGCCCTCAACCACTTGCGCCCCCCCCCCCCCCCTTATCTCACTGACCTCCTCTCCCCCTACCAACCCTCACGGTCCCTCAGATCCACATCAGCCGGTCTCCTCTCCTTTCCGAAATCCAACCTCTGCACTTTTGGAAACAGAGCCTTCTCCAGGGCAGCTCCCAGGCTCTGGAACTCCCTCCCACAACTGATCCGAAATTCTGAGTCCCTCACCATCCTCCAGTCCCGCCTCAAGACCCATCTCTTCACCTCTGCATACCCTTAGTCCCATGTCCCCCTCCCCTTTGCATCTCTGTCTTACTGCTCTATTTTGTTTTGTTTTTGACTCTCCATGTAAAGCGACTTTGAGTCCTTGAGAAGCGCTATATAAATAAAATATTATTATTATTATAAGAAAGGGTGAAGAGGAAGGGGTGGGGCGGGGAGATGAGACGGGAAAGGAGGAGAAGAGAGAGTAGGAGAGAAAGAAGGGAAAGGAGGAGTAGGAGAGAAAGGGAAGGGAAGAGGGAGAGGGAGAAGGCGAATGAAGACACAGGGGGAAGGAGGAGGAGAGGTGTGAATGAGAGAATAAGAGAAAGGGGGAGAAGAAGGAAGAGGGGAAGGAGGGAGAGGAGAGGAGGAGGAGAAGGGGGGAAGAGGGAGAGGGGAGAGAGAGAAGAAGGAAAGGGAAAGAGAAGGAGCGAAGGTGAAGGAGGAGAGGGAGAGAAGGGGGAGAGAGGGAGAGAAAGTGCTGAGTGATACTCAACTTAGAGCTTTTCAGCATACTACATCCAGATCCAGAATGGGCCTGTCCCACTTAGGTGATTTTTTAGGCAACTACAGGTGACTAGTTTGTCGTCACATGTTCGCTGGTGGTCGCCACTAAATTTTCAACATGTTGAAATATTTTTTGCCGACAGTGGGTTTGACGCCAATGAGCATAGCTTGACTTGTACGTGCTGTCGTAGGTTGTCGCCGGCAGTTGCCTAAAAAAATCGGCAAGTGGGACAGGCCCATAAAAGGCGCAGAAGCTGGAAAGGGTGCCGAGAAGATTTACGAGGATGTTGCCAGGGCTCGACGGTGTGAGATACAGGGAGAGGTTGAACAGGCTAGGGCTCTATTGGTTGCCAAGACCACGTAAATAACCTTGTGTAGGAAAGAACTGCAGATTCAGGTTTAAATCGAAGGTAGACAAAATACTGAAGTAACTCAGCGGGACAAGCAGCATAACCTTCATATCCATATGCCTAGCCAAAAGTCTTTTAAATACCACTAACATATCTGCTTCAATCACCACCCCTGGCAGTGCGTTCCAGGCATCTACCATCATCTGTGTGTTAAAAAAAACTTGCCCGCACATCTACCTTAAACTTTGCAAAGAATAAGGGGTAAGCCATTTAGAATGGAGACAAAGAAACACTTTCTCACAGAGAGTTGTGAGTCTGCGGAATTCTCTGCCTCAGAAGGCGGTGGAGGCCGGTTCTCTGGATACTTTCAAGAGAGAGCTAGATAGGGCACTTAAAGATAGCGGAGTCAGGGGATATGGGGAGAAGGCAGGAACGGGGTACTGATTGGGGATGATCAGCCATGATCACATTGAATGGCGGTGCTGGCTCGATGGGACGAATGGCCTACTCCTGCACCTATTGTGTATTGTCAATTGCTTAAATTACTGAAACGTAAAGACACAAAGTGCCGGAGTAACTCAGTGGGTCAGGCGGCATCTCTGGAGAACATGGACAATAAAACATTTGTTTAAAAAGGAACAGCAGATGCTGGAAAATCGAAGGTAGACAAAAATGCTGGAGAAACTCAGCGGGTGAGGCAGCATCTATGGAGTGAAGGAAATAGGCGACGTTTCGGTTCGAGACCCGTGTTCAGACTGAAGAAGGGTCTCGACCCGAAACGTCGCCTATTTCCAACGCTCCATAGATGGTGCCTCTCCCGCTGAGTTTCTCCAGCATTGTTGTCTACCTTGGACAATAAAAACAGATGTTTTTTTGGCTAATAGCATTTTGTGGGAGATACAAGGAACTGCAGATGCTGGAATATTGAGGAAAACACTGGAGGTACTCAGTGGGTCAGCCAGCATCCCTGGAGGAAATGTGGGCAGGCGATCTTTTTCGGTCGGGACTCTTCTGCAGAGTGATTTGGGAGATTGTGGTGCATACTTTGGCTGACCCCACGGCAGCGACCATAAAAATGATCCCTTTGCATTCACTCATCACCTGATTAAGAAGTTATTTGTTGATAATTAGAAGGGAAGTGGGTTGCAGGTGTCAGTCAGGGACAATTGCTTTATGTTGATATATAGATCGTAAAATCAGGAGCAACGTTCCCACAGCACAATGAGAACTACTGCACTTACAGTTAATTAAGGGAGGTGGCTGCAGAAAATGAGGGTCAGTTCACTCGTACCATAAATGCACCTATTGGGACTGATTGTGTTACAGTTAAACAGGAATGAGTACAATGGCTGTGGATGGAAAATATGTGTATTTTTTATTTTTCGGCTTCAGTTGAATTATCAGACGTCTGTGGAAGTGGAAGTTGCTGCGCTTTTCATCCCACGAGCTCACAATGGCAGGAAGGTGGAGTCTGAAGGCTAACGAGAGGAGCAGGCAGAGTGGAATAGCCCACGTCTTCAACAGGCAGCCGTCTAGGGAGGGAGGGCTCTTTTCTGACTGAAATCACAAAGTTAAAGGAAAATGTAACTGTTGGATTGCTGGCGTCTCTACACCCTGGGCGTCTGCACAGATTAAGTTTTATCTTCCATTGAATGGTTGGCATTTTGTGAAGTTCCAAGATCGGTACTCGTCTCTGGGTCTGACTCGTGACCGGGTATCGCTGCACTGTGTCGGTTCACTTGCATCGGAACACAAGCCCTGTTGGGTGATCGCTCGCCATGGCAAAGTGGTTCAAGGACTTCCAGCTGAGCTTGAAGACTCGACCGAAGCCAGAAGGCACCGGGGCAGAGGGCGAGGGGGCAAACAGGAGTCGGCGAGCCACCCAGGGTGAGGTGACCCCGCGGGGAGTTGGCAGAGAGGTAAAAAGCGCGATGGAGAGAGGGCGCGGAGAATCGGGGCTGGGGAAGCTCGGCAAGGCGGTAAGTGCTGGCATACAGGGAAAATCTACCGGCCTTCAGGGAAAGACTGTTGGCACCGCTGTTTTACGAGGCAAAAGCGAAACAAACAAGGGCCTGATTCACGGGAAGAATCCCACAGGACTGATTAATAATGGGTTAACTATAAAGAAGGATAATGGGAAACCGATCAAGGGATCTGGGGAGAATGGGAACAGTATCCCTGGAAAAAGCATCAAAAATTCCCTTGCTGATCCCGGGAGTGGTGACGAAACTGGAAAGTCGGTCGGAAAACCGTCGTTAAAACGGGGGCAAAATCTCAGCAAATCGGGACAAAGTTTATCCGGGAAGCTCGGTTTGAATCCAGGGAAAATGACAGGCAAGAGCCTGGCCAAAACCGAATTGAAAACTGATCCGATAGCTGGCAAGCCAGACTCAAAAACTGGGAAGGCCGACCTGAAAGTGGGGAAGATGGACATGAAAAGTGGGAAACCCGATCTGAAACTGAAGAAGGCGGATCTGAAGACAGGAAAGCCGGACACTAAAACGCCCAAGACCCCCGATTTGAAATCTGGAAAGACTGACCTGAAACCCAGCAAACCAGCGGCTCAAACCCCTGGGAAAAGCGCATTAAATCTCGGGAAAATAACCGGGACCAATCCTGGGAAAAATGGATTGAAATCGGGGAAGACGGGACAAAGCCTGGGGAAAACAGGATTGAATCTTGGAAAAATAACGGGGGCAAAACCCGGCAAATCAGTCCAGAACCCAGGGAAGCTCTCGGGGTCAAACTATCTCTTGTCCAAACACCGACTGATCAAAGTGGAAAACCAGGAGAAGAATGGGAAAAATCTTCTGAACAGGATTCAGAGTGTGAAAAAGGAGGAAGAAACTGGGAAAGCCAAGCAGGACACGGTAAGCCTAATGTCGTGCTTTAGCACGGTGGAATAAAATACTCTCAGTGCAATGTGATGGGAGGAACTGCAGATGCTGGTTTAAACCGAGGCAGACACAAAAAGCTGGACTGACTGTACTTTTGTGCCTTCCACCACAGTGAAGAATGCTGTGGTGGATGTTTGTGTTCAATTTTTATTGTGTATTGTGTATTCTTTTTTGATTGTACCGCTGCTGGCAAGTTCATTTCACTGCACTTTATTGTGGAAGTGATGAATAATCTGATTGAATGATTGATTAACTCTGAAGAAGGATCTCGACCCGAAATGTCGTCAATTCCTTTTCTCCAAAGATGCTGCCTGACCTGCTTTCAATGCAATAGCCAGTTTATGAAAAAGTGACACAGAGTGCTGGAGTAACTCAGCGGGTCAGGCAGCATCTGTGGAGAACATGGATAGGTGACGTTTCACAGTGCTGGAGTAACTCAGCAGGTCAGGCAACATCTGTGGAGAACATGGATAGATGACGTTTCACAGAGTGCTGGAGTAACTCAGTGGGTCAGGCAGCATCTGTGGAGAACTTAGATAGGTGATATTTCACAGAGTGCTGCAGTAACTCAGCGGGTCAGGCAGCATCTGTGGAGAACATGGATAGGTGACGTTTCACAGAGTGCTGGAGTAACTCAGCGGGTCAGGCAGCATCTGTGGAGAACATGGATAGGTGACGTTTCGGGTCGGGACTCTTCAGATTCTGAGAGTATGAACTGCGAAAGTAGTTCATTCTCAGAATCCAATTGATATTTCCTCAGCTTAATGAGGGAGCAATTAATCAGGCGACTTGCAGAAGTGAAATGTTTTTCTGACCACAGGATATTACTGTGCTTTTGATCTTGCAACGTTGGGAAAGCAGCAGCTAGCCAATTTACATTGTTCCACTCACAAGAATGCTTCCTCATTCAACTCTAACTTATGGAGTGGAACTAGGGTTGTGCTAGGCTGCTCTCCACATCGGCTGACGTGATTTAGATCATTAAACCTGTACCTAGTAACCTGTAGTAAGCCTGGAGAAGGGTCTCGACCCGAAACGTCACCTATTCCTTCGCTCCATAGATGCTGCCTCACCCGCTGATTTTCTCCAGCTTTTTTGTGAAGAAGGGTCTCGACCCGAAATGTCACCTATTCCTTCGCTCCATAGATGCTGCCTCATGTGAAGAACCATAGAAACATAGAAAATAGGTGCAGGAGTAGGCCATTCGACCCTTCGAGCCTGCACCGCCATTCAATATGATCATGGCTGATCATCCAACTCAGTATCCAGTACCTGCCTTCTCTCCATACCCCCTGATCCCTTTAGCCACAATGGCCACATCTAACTCCCTCTTAAATATAGCCAATGAACTGGCCTCAACTACCTTCTTTGGCAGAGAATTCCAGAGATTCACCACTCTGTGTGAAAAATGTTTTTCTCATCTCAAGAAGGGTCTCGACCCGAAACGTCACCTATTCCTTCGCTCCATAGATGCTGCCTCACCCGCTGAGTTTCTCCAGCTTTTTTGTCCACCATCGATATTTCCAGCATCTGCAGTTCTCTCTTAAACATGTACCTGTCTGAATGGTTTTTTGAAACATTGAGATAGTACGTGCCTCAACGACCTCCCTGGGCAGCGCATTCCGTACACCTTTGTGTAAAAAAAAAAGTTTCCCCTCAGGTTCCTATTATAAGATTGTTAAGGACTTGGACACGCTAGAGGCAGGAAACATGTTCCCGATGTTGGGGGAGTCCAGAACCAGGGGCCACACACAGTTTAAGAATAAAGAGTAAGCCATTTAGAACGGAGGAAACACTTTGTTCTCACAGAGAGTTGTGAGTCTGTGGAATTCTCTGCCTCAGAGGGCGGTGGAGGCCGGTTCTCTGGATACTTTCAAGAGAGAGCTAGATAGGGCTCTTAAAGATAGTGGAGTCAGGGGATATGGGGAGAAGGCAGGAACGGGGTACTGATTGGGGATGATCAGCCGTGATCACATTGTATGGCGGTGCTGACTCGAAGGGCTGAATGGCCTACTCCTACACCTGTTGTCTACTGTGCATTTACCTGGTGACCCGACTCTTCCCCTCGCAGATCATCATCATGGAGGATTATGCAGACCCCTACGATGCCAAGAAACGAGAGATGGGACAGAACGAGGCCGAGAGGGTGGGGGAAAATGACGGCTACATGGAACCATACGACGCACAGCAAATGATAACAGGTATGGTGTCTCCAGCGATGGGGCAGACAAGCTCGACTCCACTGGGCGAGGGCCAAGGTCTGTTTAACTTAAAAAGTCAAGTTTTATATTATTTACTACCGTGACCCAGCTATTCAACATTTGAGTTAGAGTCGTAGAGCGATACAGCGTGGAAACAGGCCCTTCGGCCCAACTTGCCCACACCGGCCAACATGTCCCAGCTACACTAGTCCCACCTGCCCATATCCCTCCAAACCTGTCCTTATCCATGTACCTGTCTAACTGTTTCTCACCTGTGTGGATCCATAGTCTGGCACCAAGCCCATGGTATGGGTCGGGTGTAGAAACATAGAAAATAGGTGCAGGAGTAGGCCATTCGGCCCTTCGAGCCAGCACCGCCGTTCAATATGATCATGGCTGATCATCCAACTCAGTATCCTGTACCTGCCTTCTCTCCATACCCCCTGATCCCTTTAGCCACAAGGGCAACATCTAACTCCCTCTTAAATATAGCCAATGAACTGGCCTCAACTACTTTCTGTGGCAGAGAATTCCACAGATTCACCGCTCTCTGTGTGAAAAAAAAGAGAGTGGTGAATCTCTGCCACAGAAAGTAGTTGGTTTTAATCACCCCAACCAAGAGAGACTCTTGCAGATGAGACATAACACAGAGAGCTGGCTTTGGTACAAGCATGAAAGCAGTCCCTTCCTTGTGGCCCACTTCCTGTGACCGGGTCAGGAGCAGCTTTCAGAAAGTGACGCCTAGCTGGCGGGAAGGCAGCGAGTTTTTTTTCCTGCCTTCATGTGAAGGAGAGATAAGGGACGCCGGGAGAGGTGGGGGTGACAAGGTCGGCGATGACCTTTGGGGTCACGGCCTCTGAACCCCAACCCTGGTGAGTCAAAACAAGAGGATTTCAGTGTAGGAATAAAGAGGTTCTTCTGCAGTCGTATAGTTCTTCTGCAGTTGTATAGGGCTCTGGTGAGACCACATCTGGAGTATTGTGTACAGTTTTGGTCTCCTAATTTGAGGAAGGACATCCTTGTGATTGAGGCAGTGTAGCATAGGTTCACGAGATTGATCACTGGGATGGCGGGACTGTCATATGAGGAAAGATTGAAAAGACTAGGCTTGTATTCACTGGAGTTTAGAAGGATGAGGGGGAATCTCGTAGAAACATAAAATCATAATAGGACTGGACAAGCTAGATGCAGGAAAAATGTTCCCAATGTTGGGCGAGTCCAGAACCAGGGGCCACACAGTTTTAGAATAAAGGGGAGGTCATTTAAGACTGAGGTGAGAAAAACCTTTTTCTTTTCCACCCAGAGAGTTGTGAATTTGTGGAATTCCCTGCCACAGAGGGCAGTGGAGGCCAAGTCACTGGATGGATTTAAGAGAGTGTTAGATAGAGCTCTAGGGGCTGGTGGAGTCAAGGGATATGGGGAGAAGGCAGGCACGGGTTATTGATAGGGGACGATCAGCCATGATCACAATGAATGGCGGTGCTGGATCGAAGGGCCGAATGGCCTCCTGCACCTATTGTCTATGTTTCTATGAGTCAGATGGTCGAGAAGCGTTGCTGCACAGTGCAGCCAGTCCAACAATTCATTGTCTTAACGCCTCTTTAAACTTTTTCACACCACTAAAATTCCACTTCGCCCTCCACCTGAAGGGCCTGTCCCACGTGGCGATTTTTTTCGGCAACTGCCAGCGTCGTATCAGTGTCGCCAAAAGATTTTGAACATTTCAAAATCCAGCGGCGACAAAACAAACGTTGCGACGCTTGAAAAAGCACCGCGCGTCAATACGTCATCACGCCGCGTCATATGGCATCACGCCGCGTATTTTTCAGTGACCTGATACGTCAGGAAATGACGCCGGAAAAAATCGCCAAGTGGGACAGGCCCTTAAGATAGACACAAAATTGCTGGAGTCACTCAGCGGGACAGCCAGCACCCCTGGATAGAAGGAATGGGCGACGTTTCAGGTCGAGACCCTTCTTCAGACTGAGAGTCAGGGGAGAGGGAGACACGGAGCGGAGGAAGGGTCAGGTGTGAAAATGAGACATCAAAGAGACGGGGGTCAAGGAAAATGTGGAATAGATCATTGTTAGCTAGAAGAAGTAAATGTAAATGAGATCAAATGTAATCGGGGACAGTCAGACTGGTGGGAGAACTGGGGATTCATCACCCTCTGGCTAAAGAAATTCCTCCTCATCTCCTTCCTAAAGGAACGTCCTTTAATTCCGAGGCTAAAGAGGGTACATGTGACAATAAACTAAACTCAGAATCGTACACCGAGGCAGTCACAGAGTGCTGGAGTAACTCAGCGGGTCAGGCAGCATCTGTGGAGAGAAGGAAAAGGTGACATTTTGGGTCAAGAACCTTCTTCAGACTGATGTCAAGGGAGAGGTAGATACAGAGATAAGGAAGTGTGAGGTGTGAAAATGAGACAAAGTGGATGGAGATCAAGGAAAATGTAGAACAGTTCATTGTTAGTTGGGAGAAGGTGACAACAAAGGAAACAGATAGAATGTAGTCGGAGCCAGTCTTACTGGTGGGAGAACTGGGAAGGGGGAGGGGATGCAGCGAGAGGGAAAGCAAGGGCAACTTGAAGTTGGAGAAGTCAATGTTCATACTGCTGGGGTGTAAACTGCCCAAGCGACATATGAGGTGCTGTTTCTCGTGTACCTGCGGATCAGAATCCAATCTGATGAAGATGATCATTGAGCAAGGAGTCTTTAGATGCTAAAGATAGGCACAGATATGAGCGTTTGATGGCACTGGGCCTGTACTCGCTGCAGTTTAGAAGATTGGGGGTGGGGGGGGGGGGAGGGAACCTCATTGAAACTTACCGAATAGTGAAAGGCCTGGATATAGTGGATGTGGAGAGATGCTGCCTGACCCGCTGAGTTACTCCAGCACTTTGTGTTTTTATTTTTGTAAACCACTCTCTGCAGTTCCTTGTAAAGAAATTTTACGAGAATGACCCTGGAGTTGATTGGGTTAATATATGATGAGTGTTTGACGGCGCTGGGCCTGTACTTGCTGGAGTCTAGAAGGATGAGGGGGAACCTCATCGAAACTTGCCGAATAGTGAAAGGCCTGGATAGAGTGGATGTGGAGAGGATGTTTCCACTAGTGGGAGAGTCTCGGACCAGAGAGCACAGCCTCAGAATATAAGGACGTTCCTTTAGAAAGGAGATGAGAAGGAATTTCTATAGTCTGAGGGTGGTGAATCTGTGGAGTTCTTTGCCACAGACGGCGGTGGAGGCCAAGTCAAAGGAGATTTTTTTTATTAGTGCGGGTGTCAGGGGTGATGCGGAGAAGGCAGGAGAATGGGGTTGAGAGGGAGAGATAGATCAGCCGTGATTGAATTGGTAGCGAATTGAGGAATGCAGTTGAACAGAGGGATCTAGGAATAACTGTGCATAATTCCCTGAAGGTGGTATCTCATGTAGATAGGGTGGTAAAGAAAGCTTTTGGTGTGCTGGCCTTTATAAATCAGAGCATTCAGTATAGGAGTTGGGATGTAATGTTAAAATTGTACAAGGCATTGGTGAGGCCAATTCTGGAGTATGGTGTACAATTTTGGTCGCCAAATTATGGAAAAGATGTCAACAAAATAGAGAGGAGTACAGAGGAGATTTACTAGAATGTTGCCTGGGTTTCAGCAACTAAGTTACAGAGAAAGGTTGAACAAGTTAGGTCTTTATTCTTTGGAGCGCAGAAGGTTAAGGGGGGACTTGATAGAGGTCTTTAAAATGATGAGAGGGATAGACAGAGTTGACGTGGATAAGCTTTTTCCATTGAGAGTAGGGAAGATTCAAACAAGAGGACATGATTTGAGAATTAAGGGACAGAAGTTTAGGGGTAACATGAGGGGGATCTTATTTACTCGGAGAGTGGTGGCTGTGTGGAATGAGCTTCCAGTGGAGGTGGTGGAGGCAGGTTCGATTTTATCATTTAAAAATAAATTGGATAGGTATATGGACGGGAAAGGAATGGAGGGTTATGGTCTGAGTGCAGGTCGATGGGGCTGGGGAGAATAAGTGTTCGGCATGGATTAGAAGGGCCGAGATGGCCTGTTTCCGTGCTGTAATTGTTATATGGTTATATGAATGGCGGAGCGGACATGATGGGCCGAATGGCCTGATTCTGCTCTAGAAGTGTTGGAGTAAGGCCGCATCTCTGGAGAACGAGGATTTGCGACGTTCCTGGTCGGGACACTTCCTCTTGCCGTGCGGGGTACCCTGAACAGCAGTGAGTACGGGGGCAGGTGGGGGGGGGGGAATACAACTCACTCTAGATGCAACTCAGCCAGGACAATATGTCCTCAGCTAGACGTGTAAAAGCTTAATAACGCCCCAGCTGCATAGAATGGCAGGAAGCAAGCGGGCAGGCAACGGAAGGCCAGAATAAAAGAACTTGTTCTCTTTATTAATATAATTTATGCTGAGTTCCTGATCTCTGATATTTATGGAACATTAATTCTTAAATTTACATTTACCCACGTTAACCCCATATGGACTACCTTGAACCATGCCTCGATGTACATTGGTGCACGTAACACTGAACTAGTTAGTTTAGTTTCTTGTCACAAAAATGCTGGAGAAACTCAGCGGGTGCAGCAGCATCTATGGAGCGAAGGAAATAGGCAACGTTTCGGGCCGAAACACTGAAGGAAATAGGCAACGTTTCGGGCCGAAACCCGGAAGGGTTTCGGGCCGGAGCGTTGCCTATTTCTTTCGCTCCATAGATGCTGCTGCACCCGCTGAGTTTCTCCAGCATTTTTGTGTACCTTCGATTTTCCAGCATCTGCAGTTCCTTCTTAAACACTTAGTTTCTTGTCACGCATACCGACGTACAGCGTAAAGCTTTTGCTGCCATCGACGAAGTGCCAAACTGAACTAAACTATAGACAATGGACAATAGGTGCAGTAGTAGGCCATTCGGCCCTTCGAGCCAGCACCGCCATTCAATGTGATCATGGCTGATCATCCCCCCAATCAGTACCCCGTTCCTGCCTTCTCCCCATATCCCCCGACTCCGCTATCTTTAAGAGCGCGATCTAGCTCTCTCTTGAAAGTATCCAGAGAACCGGCCTCCACCGCCCTCTGAGGCAGAGAATTCCACAGACTCACAACTCTCTGTGAGAAAAAGTGTTTCCTCGACTCCGTTCTAAATGGCTTACCCCTTATTCTTAAACTGTGTTCAGCCCCTGGTTCTGGACTCCCCCAACATCGGGAACATGTTTCCTGCCTCTAGCATGTCCAAACCCTTAACAATCTTATATGTTTCAATAAGATCCCCTCTCATCCTTCTAAACTCCAGAGTGTACAAGCCCAGCCGCTCCATTCTCTCAGCATATGACAGTCCCGCCAACCCGGGAATTAACCTTGTAAACCTACGCTGCGCTCCCTCAATAGCAAGAATGTCCTTCCTCAAATTAGGGGACCAAAACTGCACACAATACTCCAGGTGTTATCTCACTAGGGCTCTGTACAACTGCAGAAGGGGTTAGCTTAGATAAGGGGGAGGTACAGCGAGACCTGGGTGTCCATGTACACCGGTCACTGAAAGTTGGCGTGCAGGTACAGCAGGCAGTGAAGCAAGCTAATGGAATGTTGGCCTTCATAACAAGAGGATTTCAGTATAGGAGTAAAGAGGTTCTTCTGCAGTTGTACAGGGCTCTGGTGAGACCACATCTGGAGTATTGTGTACAGTTTTGGTCTCCTAATTTAAGGAAGGACATCCTTATGATTGAGGCAGTGCAGCGTAGGTTCACGAGATTGACCCCTGGGATGGCGGGACTGTCATATGAGGAAAGATTGAAAAGACTAGACAATTTCGTTCAGACCGAAAGGTCTGAATGACAATAAAGGAAACTTGACTTGATTCTTGTATTCACTGGAGTTTAGAAGGATGAGGGGGGGATCTTATAGAAACATATAAAATTATAAAAGGACTGGACAAGCTAGATGCAGGAATTTTTTTCCCATTGTTGGGCGAGTCCAGAACCAGGGACCAGACAGTCTTAGAATAAAGGGGAGGTAATTTAAGACTGAGGTGAGAAAAAAATGTTTTCACCCAGAGCGTTGTGAATTTGTGGATTTCGCTGCCACAGAGGGCAGTGGAGGCCAAATCACTGGGTGGATTTAAGAGAGAGTTAGAGAGAGCTCTAGGGGCTGGTGGAATCAAGGGATATGGGGAGAAGGCAGGCACGGGTTATTGATTGGGGAGACGATCAGCCGTGATCACAATGAATGGCTCGATGGTGCCGAATGGGCCCCTCCTACACCTATTTGCAGAAAAATGGTGCACAGGGGAGAGAAAAGACTTTGCCTTCCATCACAGTGAGGTGGAGATTCACTGTGATGGATGTTTGTGTGAATTGAATTGTTTGTGTGTCTTGTAGGAATTGTTTTGTTTCTATGGCCGTGGAAACTGAGTTTTGTTTGAGCCTCACTGAGGTTCAAATGACAATGAATAAATATTGTATATATATATTGTTTTGTATTCTCTGTGTTTCGATGGTTGCGGTCTGATGTACTGGCGACTGTGGGATTATTTTCTCCCTGTTCTGGCTTCCTGAGCCTGGGAGCCCGCTGTCGCCCCGGCTGAAGGGCGACGTCGGGCAAACAGGAACATTTCCCACCGCTGCGGCCGAGACTTCCTCCCCGCGGCTGGAAGAGGAAGCGTGAGAGAGAGGGAGGAAGCAGCCCGAGGAAGCTGCACCCTGGGAAACAATACAACACATCCACATTTGGAAAATCATCTGGATGGGAGACGGCATTCCCAGAACATGGACTTAACCGTTCTGTTGCCGAACAGCACTTGTGGAAATTCCCGACGGACACTGGCTGGTGTGCTGGCTCAGCTGGGGAGTGACATATTTGCATCTTTATTTTTAAAAAAAATTTTAAATAATATTTTTATTAGAAGCATAACCAAAACACAATTTGTTTATCAATAACATATTGTAAATAGCTGGGGTCCCCGTTTATCAATTCCATATTAACACAGCTATTTGTTTAAAAAAAAGTTTAAATAGATTTTTTGAAAGATAGAGCTATAGAAAGAAGGGGGGTGGGGGGGGGGGGAAGAGAAGAGAAAATAAGAGAAATTACCAATAACACAATTTTGGAGATAGTTCCGTAGATTATAAAGTGTAACTATTCATCCAATCCTGGATTCAAGTTTCAGTCAAGCTTCCGTGCTGGACCAATCAATAAAATCAGAAAATCAATAAAATGGAGACCATATTCTAGCAAATAATTCTGGTTTGTCAATTAAGACGTCTAATTTTTTCCAAGTGCAGGGTCTCCGACATCTCCATAATCCACATTTTAATTGTGGGGGTTGTTGGTTTTTTTTGCAAAATTTTAATATTAATTTTTTCCCCAATTATTATACTATAATCAAGGAAATTTCTTTGGCTTGTTGAAAGTTTTAGGCTTTGTTCTGATATTCCTAATATTATTAGTTTTGGATCAGGATCCAATTGGGTGTTTACAACTTCAGAAATAATTTTTAAAATATCCGTCCAGAAATGTTTAATTTTTATACAGTTTACAAAAGTATGAGTTAAATTAGCTTCTGAATATTGACATTAGTCACAGATAGGAGAAATATTTGGAAAAATTCTATTTAATTTTGTTTTAGAGTAGTGCAGTCTATGTAGTACTTTAAATTCTATTAAAGAGTGTCTGGCATTTAACGAGCATTTGCATCTTTAGTTTAGATTCAGCGCAGAAACAGGCCCTTTGGCCCACTGAGTCCGCGCCGACCAGCGATCCCCCTCATATTAACAGGGTGGCACAGTGGCGCTGCGGTAGAGTTGCTGCCTTACAGCGACGGAGACCCGGGTTCGATCCCGACTACGGGTGCTGTCTGTACGGAGTTTGTACGTTCTCCCCGTGACCTGCGTGCGTTATCTCTGAGATATTTGGTTCCCTCCCACGCCGCTGAGTTACTCCAGCAATCTGAAACGTCACCTATCCATGTTCTCCACACATGCTGCCTGACCCGCTGAGTTATTCCAGCACTCTGTGAAACGTCACCTATCCACGTTCTCCACAGATGCTGCCTGACCCGCTGAGTTACTCCAGCACTCTGTGAAACGTCACCTATCCATGTTCTCCACAGATGCTGCCTGACCCGCTGAGTTACTCCAGCACTCTGTGAAACGTCACCTATCCACATTCTCCACAGATGCTGCCTGACCTGCTGAGTTACTCCAGCACTGTGAAACGTCACCTATCCATGTTCTCCACAGATGCTGCCTGACCCGCTGAGTTACTCCAGCACCTGTTTACACCTAAGATAGACACAAAATGCTGGAGTAACTCAGCAGGACAGGCAGCATCTCTGGAGAAAAGGAGGAGGTGACATTTTGGTTTGAGACCCTCCTTCTGATGGAAGAAGAATACATTCTGAAGTGGGGTCTCTTTGACCTGAAACATCACCTATTCCTTTTCCCCAGAGATGCTGCCTGTACTGTTCTATGCCCTGTTGAAATATCCTCCCCTGCAACTTGGTTACAGAATGATGGCTGGTGAATCTGTGGGATTCGTTGCCACAGACGGCGGTGGAGGCCACAAGTCAGTGGATATATTTATGGCAGAGATAGATAGATTCTTGATCAGTGCGGGTGTCAGAGGTTACGGAGAGAAGGCAGGAGAATGGGGTTAGGAGGGAGAGATAGATCAGCCGTGATTGAATGGCGGAGTGGACTAGATGGGCCGAATGGCCTAATTCTGCTCTAGAAGTGTTGGAGTAAGACTGCATCTCTGGAGAACAAGGATGTGCGACGTTCCAGGTCGGGTCCCTTCCTCTTGCCGTGCGGGGTAACCTGAACAAGATCCACAGGCAGGGGGGAGGAATGCAACTCAGCTAGACTTGGACTCGATGGGCCGAATGGCCTAATTCTGCTCCTATTCCTTATGATCCCCGAGCCGGTTCTGATCTTTTTACCCAATACAGAAATCCGAAGGCGGGGGTCAAAGGATCCACTTGGGAAGCAATCCCTGTTGTACGACAGTCCCTACGAGCCGGGGGAGATGGGAGCCAAGATGGACGGGGCGGGGAACGCTGCGATGGAGAGGACGGGGACCCCGTGGCCAATCGACGGCTGCCTGCCGGAGAACGACGGGCGGCCGGCGGCAGAGTACGAGCAGCCCTGGGAGTGGAAGACTGAGCACATTGCCAAAGCACTGGCAGGTACGCCCGCCCGCCGGCCGGGGAACTCTGGAGAGCAGCCACGGGACTGGCAGCGTCTGTGGGTAGAGGGAATGGGTGACGCTCTGGCTCGTGACCGTGTGTGTAGCAATGAAAAAAACACAGACAGACAACAGCAGTGCAAAGTCACAAACGTGAGACCACACCTGGAGTATTGTGTGCAGTTTTGGTCCCCTGATTTGAGGAAGGACATTCTTGCTATCGAGGGAGCGCAGCGTAGGTTTACCAGGTTAATTCCCGGGATGGCGGGACTGTCATATGCTGAGAGAATGGAGCAGCTGGTCTTGTACACTTGAACCTGTGTCCTCTGGTCCTCGATTCACCTACTCTGGGCAAGAGACTCTGTGCGTCTACCCGATCTATTCCTCTCATGATTTTATACACCTCTATAAGATCACCCCTCATCCTCCTGCGCTCCAGGGAATAGAGTCCCAGCCTGCTCTGGACAAGAGTTTGGAAGGATGAGAGGGAATCTCATTGAAACATATAAGATTGTTAAGGGCTTGGACACGCTAGAGGCAGGAAACATGTTCCCGATGTTGGAGGAGTCCAGAACCAGGGGCCACACACACAGTTTAAGAATAAGGGGTCGGCCATTTAGAACGGAGACGAGGAAACACTTTTTCTCACAGAGAGTGGTGAGTCTGTGGAATTCTCTGCCTCAGAGGGCGGTGGAGACAGGTTCCCTGGATGCTTTCAAGAGAGAGCTAGATAGAATTTCCCCGGAATAAGGGGATTAATAAAGTATTTATTATTATTATTATTATTATTATTATTAATAAAGCTGACTCCTGAATAATCATGGTCCCTCTTTCTGTGCTCTGTGCTCTCTCCCCCCACCCCCCCCACCCCAGTCCAGTTTGACTCTGCAGAAAGAGCGTCCCCACCGAAAGAGGAGAAAGTCAGGCACCACGCCAGGCACCCGAGCTGGACTCAGAAGGCCCCAAAGCTACAGATCCCGGAGAGCTGCGACGTGGGGGACAAGGTGGATCCAACCATTCCATTAGAAAAACAAGCGTAAGTCCCTTCAAAGGAGGGTAAGGAGGAGAGTATTAGCAGACCGCATTAACCAACCCGACCTCCCGGTGGCTCAGCACTTCAACTCCCCCTCCCATTCCGTATCCGACCTCTCTGTCCTGGGCCAGAGTGAGCAACACCGGAAATTGGAGGAACAGCGCCTCATATTCCGCTTGGGCAGTCTGCACCCTAGTGGCATAAACATTGAATTCTCCCAATTCCGTTAGCCCTTGCTGTCTCCTCCCCTTCTTAGCTCTCCCTCAGCCCTCGGGCTCCTCCTCCTCCTTTTTCCTTTCTTCTCTCCACCCCCCCATCAGTCTGAAGAAGGGTTTCGGCCCGAAACGTTGCCTATTTTCTTCGCTCCATAGATGCTGCCGCACCCGCTGAGTTTCTCCAGCACTTTTGTCTACATTAGTAGACCTCCGTCTGGTTGTTTCGGCGGTCGAGGAAGAAACGGAGGGCTTTGAGACCCTCCTGGTGGGGGATGGAGGTGTAAGAGTGACTGGACGTCCATGGTGAAGATGAGGGAGTGGGGGGGGCCTGGAAAACGGAAGTCATGGAGGAGACGAGGAGACGTGGTTTTTAAATGGGATGGGTCAAAGGGAAAGTTGTTGAGGGTGAGGACCGGCTCCACTAGGCGGAGGAGAGTATTATTTTTTAAAGGGAGGAGTCAAAGGACAGTCTGTAGAAGGGTCTCGACCCGAAACGTCGCCTATTCCGTCTCCCCATAGATGCTGCCTCACCCCGCTGAGTTTCTCCAGCATTTTGTCTACCTTCGATTTTTCCGGCAACTGCAGTTCTTTCTTAAACAAGCTGCCAGAGGAGGGAGTTGAGGCTGGGACTATCCCAACTTCTAAGAAACAGTTAGACAGGTACATGGATAGGACAGGTTTGGAGGGATATGGGCCAAACGCGGGCAGGTTGGGACTAGCTGGGGCATGTTGGCCGGTGTGGACAAGTTGGGCCGAAGGGCCTGTTTCCACGCTGTATCACTATGACCGGTGTAGATGGGACATGTTGGCCAGTGTGGGCAAGTTGGACCAAAGGGCCTGTTTCCACACTGTATCACTCTATGACAAGTGTAGATGGGACATGTTGGCCAGTGTGGACAAGTTGGGCCAAAGGGCCTGTTTCCACACTGTATCACTCTATGACAAGTGTAGATGGAGCATGTTGGCCGGTGCGGGCAAGTTGGGCCGAAGGGCCTGTTTCCACACTGTATCATTATGACTGGTGTAGATGGGACATGTTGGCCGGTGTGGACAAGTTGGGCCAAAGGGCCTGTTTCCACACTGTATCACTCTATGACAAGTGTAGATGGGACATGTTGGCCGGTGTGGGCAAGTTGGGCCAAAGGGCCTGTTTCCACACTGTATCACTCTATGACAAGTGTAGATGGGGCATGTTGGCCAGTGTGGACAAGTTGGGCCAAAGGGCCTGTTTCCACACTGTATCACTCTATGACAAGTGTAGATGGGGACATGTTGGCCGGTGTGGACAAGTTGGGCCAAAGGGCCTGTTTCCACACTGTATCATTTCATGTTTATTATTTATTTATTTGTCTACTTCCCTCCCTTCTCCCTTCTTTCCGTCCTCCCTCCCTCCTTCTCCTCCTCCTTCGTCTTCTCCCGGTTATTATACTGTTTACAGTGTACTATGTTTACATATTGTGTTGTGCTGCTGGAAGTAAGAACGTCATTGTTCTATCTGGGACGTATGACAATGACGCAGGAAACATGTTCCCGATGTTGGGGGAGTCCAGAACCAGGGGCCACACACACAGTTTAAGAATGAGGGGTAAGCCATTTAGAACGGAGACGAGGAAACACTTTTGTCACCCAGAGAGTTGTGAGTCTGTGGAATCCTCTGCCTCGGAGGGCGGTGGAGGCCGGTTCTCTGGATACTTTCAAGAGAGAGCTAGATGGGGCTCTTAAAGATGGCGGAGTCAGGGGAGAAGGCAGGAACCGGGGTACTGATTGTGGATGATCAGCCATGATCACATTGAATGGCGGTGCTGGCTGGAAGGGCCGAATGGCCTACTCCCGCACCTATTGTCTGTTGTCTATTGGAACGCCCTTGAGTGTATGAGCCGTATTTAAGTGGAGTCTCCCATCTGGTCCACACAGCTGGTATCATGGCCCCGTCACGCGGCTGGAGGCCGAGTCACGCCTGCAGGCCTGCAAGGAGGCCAGTTACCTGGTACGCAACAGTGAGTCAGGAAACTGCAAGTACTCACTTGCCCTCAAGTAAGTATCTAGTTGTTATGTTTGATAAATCACCCCATTCGCACAACAGAGTTTGATTCTCTCAGTAGACAAAAATGCTGGAGAAACTCAGCGGGTGAGTCAACATGTATGGAGCGAAGGAATAGGCGACGTCTCGGGTCGAGACCCGGAAGGGGCTCGACCCGAAACGTCACCTATTCCTTCGCTCCATAGATGCTGCCTCGCCCGCTGTGTTTCCAGAAGGGTCTCGACCCGAGACGTCACCTATTCCTTCGCTCCATAGATGCTGCCTCACCCGCTGAGTTCCTCCAGCATTTTTGCTCAAAGATCCTACAGCGAGCAAGATAGACCACCCGACGAAAAAGACGTAGTACGGTCACGGGCAGATTCATGGGTAATTTAAGGCCCCATTTCCGTAACCGGCTTCCGTCTCCGCACCAAAGATCCCATAGGATAATAGTGCGGAGACGGAAGCCGGTTACGGAAACATCCTCGTAAAAATAAAAGTTCTTTGGTAAAAATCTTCTCCTCATTTTCAGAATTATAATTTATTAACACAAACTGTTCCCCCGCAACGTTGATTACACTGCGGGTCGGGTCGGGTCCGGTTACTGAA
This sequence comes from Malacoraja senta, assembly GCA_038087875.1. Taxonomy (NCBI): domain Eukaryota; kingdom Metazoa; phylum Chordata; class Chondrichthyes; order Rajiformes; family Rajidae; genus Malacoraja; species Malacoraja senta. The sequence goes on from JAXLNO010004687.1 coordinate 46,752, forward strand.
ATGGATGACGTTCCGCTCCATTGCGTACTACACGTGAGCCCATTGCATTTAGCAGGAGTGGGTCTATCTTGCTCCGCTATGGGATCTTTGTTTTTGCTTACCTTAGATTTTCCAGCATCTGCAGTTCCTTCGAAAACATTGATTCTCTCAGTAATTTATTACACTATTTCTTCTTCTTGCGTATGGCATGCACAGCCTAAAGTTGTCGGACAACTTGTTCTATTTGATCTTATTTGACTGTGCACACCGGGTTGATTGCATGAATGTTGCAATCTCCCCCACCCCATTACACCACTAAATAAGCACAACTAAATATTTCTCTCTCGCTTTTCAAGGGAGAGTTAGATTTAGCTAGCTCTCTGGAGCTACACCTGGAGTATTGTGTGCAGTTTTGGTCCCCTAATTTGCGGAAGGACATTCTTGCTATTGAGGGAGTGCAGCGTAGGTTTACCAGGTTAATTCCCGGGATGGCGGGACTGTCGTATGCTGAGAGAATGGAGCAGCTGGGCTTGTACAGTCTGGAGTTTAGAAGGATGAGAGGGGATCTCATTGAAACATATATGATTGATAAGGGCTTGGACGCGCTAGAGGCAGGAAACATGTTCCCGATGTTGGGGGAGTCCAGAACCAGGGGCCACAGTTTAAGAATAAGGAGTAAGCCATTTAGAACGGAGACGAGGAAACACTTTTTCTCACAGAGAGTGGTGAGTCTGTGGAATTCTCTGCCTCAGAGGGAGCCAGGTTCTCTGGATGCTTTCAAGAGAGAGCTAGATAGGGCTCTTAAAAATAGCAGGGTCAGGGGATATGGGGAGAAGGCAGGAACGGGGTACTGATTGGGGATGATCAGCCATGATCACATTGAATGGCGGTGCTGGTTCGAAGGGCCAAATGGCCTACACCTGCACCTATTGTCTATTGTCTATTGCTCTTGGGGCTAAAGCAATCAAAGGATTTTTGGGGGGACAAAAGCAGGAACGGGGTACTGATTTTAGATGATCAGCCATGATCATATTGAATGGCGATGCTGGCTCGAAGGGCCGAATGGCCCGCATCTGCACCTACTTTTTTCCCAATAAATTTGGGCGGCCACGGTGGCGCAGCGGTAGAGTTGCTGCCTTACAGCGAATGCAGCGCCGGAGACCCGGGTTCCACCCCGGCTACGGGTGCTGCCTGTACAGAGTTTGTTTGTTCTCCCCGTGACCTGCGTGGGTTTTCTCCGAGATCTTCGGTTTCCTCCCACACTCCATAGACGTGCGGGTTTGTGGGCAAAAATTGTCCCTACCGGGTGTGTATGGTGTAAGTGCGTGGGGCGATCGCTGGTCGGCGCGGACCCGGTGGGCCGAAGGGCCTGTTTCTCCGCGCTGCATCTCTACACTAAACTAAGGCACGTGGACTCGCGTATCCACGAATATCACCCACAAGCACTCGCAAACTTTGGGTACCCAGCAGCGCAGGCAGCAGGATGTTTCTGTTCTCAATCACCTGGTACCGTTCACCACATGGTCCAAGATTAACATAGAAAATAGGTGCAGGAGTAGGCCATTCGGCCCTTCGAGCCTGCACCGCCATTCAATATGATCATGGCTGATCATCCAACTCAGTATCCAACTCAGTATCCTGTACCTGCTTTCTCTCCATACCCCGTGATGTGGCCCCTGTGGCTAAAGGGATCAAAGTTTTTTTTAATATTATGGGGAAGTGCATCAAAGAGCAAATCAAAGTTTACTCAATTTCTTAATTTCTCCCTGTGACGTCCAATAAAGCAGAGGACATAGTGAGGGGGGAAAGATTTAATAGGAATCTGAGGGGTAACTTTTTCATCTGGATAGAAACATAGAAACATAGAAATTAGGTGCAGGAGTAGGCCATTCGGCCCTTCGAGCCTGCACCGCCATTCAATATGATCATGGCTGATCATCCAACTCAGTATCCCGTACCTGCCTTCTCTCCATACCCTCTGATCCCTTTAGCCACAAGGGCCACATCTAGCTCCCTCTTAAATATAGCCAATGAACTGGCCTCGACTACCCTCTGTGGCAGAGAGTTCCAGAGATTCACCACTCTCTGTGTGAAAAAAGTTCTTCTCATCTCGGTTTTAAAGGATTTCCCCCTTATCCTTAAGCTGTGACCCCTTGTCCTGGACTTCCCCAACATCGGGAGCAATCTTCCTGCATCTAGCCTGTCCAACCCCTTGTATGTATGGATGTATGGAACAAGCGGCCAGAGGAGGTAGTCGAGGCTGGGACTATTCCACACAGAGAGTGGTGAATCTGTGGAATTCTCTGCCACAGAAGGTAGTTGAGGCCAGTTCATTGGCTATATTTAAGAGGGAGTTAGATGTGGCCCTTGTGGCTAAAGGGATCAGGGGGTATGGAGTTAGATGTGGCCCTTGTGGCTAAAGGGATCAGGGGGTATGGAGTGAAGGCAGGTACAGGATACTGAGTCTGTCTGATCTCCTGTTATCAAAGAGCAAAGATCTCCTGTTATCTTCTCCCCTTTGCAGAACCAGCCAGGGATGCGTCCACATCATCCTGGCCCAGACCAAGGATAATAAGTACACGCTGAATCAGAACAGCGCCCTGTTCAACAGCATCCCGGAGGTGGTTCGGTACTACTGCACCGAGAAGCTGCCCTTCAAGGACGCGGAGCACATGAACCTCCTGTACCCCGTGCCAAACAGACAGCAGTAACCTGCCTGGGGAACGGGGGAGAAACAACCCATCACTTAGACCGTCCGTGGCCTCCTGACCAACTCTACCTGACACTAGAGAGAGAGAGAGAGAGAGAGAGAAAGAGAGAGGAGCAGATGTTGCACAATGCTGCCGCTACGCAGGACACCCAGCTCCCAAACTGACTTAACAGGTACAAGTAGAGAAATGCCGTCATGCGTTACACACCTACAGCGTTGCAGTGGAAGCCAGCGGCTCAACGGAAGCCATCTTGCAACAGGGAGATTGAACGCAAGCCGAGAGTGGCCGCTTTTCTATCCCAGGAGAAATAGGAGAGAGGGGAATTGGCAAAGAGAAAAGAAAGAAGGACCCTGAAGGGTCTCGACCCGAAACGTCACCCGTTCCTTCTCTCCAGAGAAGCTGCCTTCAGCCGACATGGTTGGCTAACATGGCCTGTTTGACCCTTGCAATACATGGTCGAAGATAGGCAACAAAAAACTGGAGTAACTCAGCGGGACAGGCAGCGTCCCTGGAGAGAAGGAATGGGTGATGTTTCGGATCGAGACCCTTCTTCAGACTTCAGAGTCTGCAGTTCCTTGACAGACACAGAGTGCTGGAGTAACTCAGCAGGACAGGGCCTTCTTCAGACTGAGAGTCAGGGGAGCCTTCTTCAGACTGAGAGTCAGGGGAAAGGGTCTCGACCCGAAAAGTCACCATTTTTTTATATATAATACCTGTCCCGCTGATTTACTCCAGCTTTTTGTGTCTATCTTCGGTTTAAACCAGCATCTGCAGTTCCTTGGTGGACACAAAATGCTGGACCAACTCAGCAGGTGAGGCAGCGTCTCTGGAGAGAAGGAACGGGCGATGTTTTGGTTCCTTCCTCCACAATACATTGTCGAACCTGTGTTTTAATTGGGAATAGTGTAAAACCCCTTCTACACTCTCTCACCCCGTGCTAACTGGTGCTGGGACCGTTCGAAGCTTTCATACGGAACGATTCTCCATTCATGACACTAGAAATGACGAATTGCGGGGGGGGAAAAAAGAAAATTACAGCCGTTTCTGCAAATAATTTTGAAGAGATTCTCAGCGCAAGATGGCAAGATTAACACTTGTAGTGTCTTATTCCTGATGTGTCGAACTCCCACTTGGAAAGCAGAGCCTGTGTTATTTTCAGCGATAAGTACAATCATCCGATCACAGCTCGCGCCTCTTGTCGGTGGGACATGTCAGTGGGCAGCAACAGATGGCGAGGAGCCCTATTGAAGTGTATTATGTGACAAGCAGTGGTAATGGGATTTGTTTCACCGCTGGAGAAAACTATTATAGCCTGTTCCTGTGATATGTTTGAATTAAAACACTTGACAAAATGGGAAGAGTTTTCATCCATTTGTTCACTTTCCACAGAGGTGTGTTCTTGGCCATGTTGGTGAGCTGCAATGTCTTGCCTTAATCTTCGCCCAATGGCGACCTCTGAAGCAAGAATTTCATTGCCCTATCCGGGACACATGACAATAAAACTCTCTCGAGTCTTGAATATGCCAATCAGAGAAACATAGAAAATAGGAGGAGGCCATTCGGCCCTTCGAGCCAGCACCGCCATTCAAGGACTGATCAAAGTAGATGCTGGTCAAGGGAATGTACGATGGTTCATTGTCGGCTGAGGGGAAGGTGACACGGAGGCAAACAAACAGTAAAATTAATCAGGAGGACACTAGTCGGAGAAGGAGGGTGGGGGTGGGAGGGGATGGAGAGAGAAAGGAGGAAAGCAAGGGTCACTTGAAATTGGAGAAGTCAATATTCGTAGACCTGGGCAAGTGCTACAGGGATCTAGCGGGTTAAACATAGAAACATAGAAAATAGGTGCAGGAGGAGGCCATTCGGCCCTTCGAGCCAGCACCGCCATTCATTGTGATCATGGCTGATCGTCCCCTATCAATAACCCGTGCCTGCCTTCTCCCCATATCCCTTGACTCCACTGGCCCCGAGAGCTCTATCTAACTCTCTCTTAAATCCATCCAGTGACTTGGCCTCCACTGCCCTCTGTGGCAGGGAATTCCACAAATTCACAACTCTCTGCGTGAAAAAGTTTTTTCTCACCTCAGTCTTAAATAACCTCCCCTTTATTCTAAGACTGTGTGGCCCCTGGTTCTGGACTCGCCCAACATTGGGAACATTTTTCCTGCATCTAGCTTGTCCAGTCCTTTTATAATTTTATATGTTTCTATAAGATATTCCCCTCATCCTTTGAAACTCCAGTGAATACAAGCCTAGTCTTTTCAATCTTTCCTCATATGACAGTCCCGCCATCCCAGGGATCGATCTCGTGAACCTACGCTGCACTGCCTCAATCACAAGGAAGTCCTTCCTCCTGCCGTTGGTGGACACAGAAAGCTGGAGTAACTCAGTGGGGCAGACGCCATCTCCGGGAGAAAAGGAATAGGTGAAGTTTTAGGGTCAAGTCCCGGGTCCATAGAAGGGTCCATAATGTTCTCTGGAGTGCTGGAGTAACTCAGCGGGTCAGGCAGCATCTGTGGAGAACGTAAATTGACCCAAAACGTCACCTATTCCTTTTCTCCAGGGATGCTGCCTGTTGACAGTCGAAGCTGGTCTTCTACAGAGTCGAAGGAGGTGGTAGGAGGTCTTCTACATTGTGGAAGGATGCCAACCTTACGGCGATTCAACAAGACCATGACAGTCGCCAATAAGGTCGCCATAGTGGGACAGGCCCTTAAGAATTTCATTGTTCTATGATAAGATATGATAGAACTATATTTATCCCAGGAGGGAAATAGGGACATTTTTAAGGAAGAACTGCAGATGCTGGAAACATCGCAGGTAGACAAAAATGCTGGAGTAACTCAGCGGGTCAGGCAGCATCTATGGAGCGAAGGAATGGGCGACGTTTTGGGTCGAGACCCTTCTTCAGACACAGTGTAACCAGCATCTGCAGTTCTTCAATAATCCACAGATGCTGCCTGACCCGCTGAGTTACTCCAGCACTCTGTGAAACGTCACCTATCCATGTTCTCCACAGATGCTGCCTGACCCGCTGAGTTACTCCAGCACTCTGTGAAACGTCACCTTTCCATGTTCCCCACAGATGCTGCCTGACCCGCTGAGTTAGTATTCAGTATTTAGTATTCAGTATTAACTTTATTATCATTTCACCGAGTACTTTCATACCCAGAAGAAACGAACAGTTGTTTCTCATCAGTTTTTGTCAGTGCAATTAATAAAAACAGAAATAAATACATACAACTTAAAAATTTATCATATCTAAAATAGACCTAAAATTCAACTAAAACAGACATTCTAACGGAACAGTGAATTTACCTTGACAGGTGTCTAGCTGTCAAGGTTTGGGCGAGGTTAGATGTGGGGGTGTATGTGTATGGGGAGGGGACACAGTCCATTAACCATTTTTATTGCTTGGGACCATTGTAGACTGACGTCTGGAACAACCAATCAATGGGACTAGAGGGCGGGATTAAGGGTGAGAGACATCCGGATCGACCAATCAATCGTCTGAGTGGCGATTGACACCTGGTACAGCCAATCAGTAGGGTGGGAGGGCGGGGACTAGAGAGTAAATTACGTCTGGGTCAACCAATCAGCCGAGATCGGAGGCGGGACCAGCATCGATGCAGCCAATCAGATTATATGGGGGGCGGGACCGGGGTAGACGGACGGATGGGACAACCAATCAGTATCGTGTCGGGGGGGGCGGAACTAGTTGAGACTGACATCCAGGACTACCAATCAATGGGACGAGAGGGCGGGACAAGCATCGATTCGGCCAATCAGACTGCATGGAGGCGGGACTTGTGGCGAATGACAGCTGGAACAACCAATCAGTGGATGGTGAGGGCGGGACGTGGGGAGACTGACGTCGGTTTCAGCCAATCAACATGTTAGGAGGGCGGGATTAGGGGGGGAATGACATCATTGTCAGCCAATCACTCGGTCAATGGGCGGGGGGGGGACAGAACTTTCAGACATCACTTGCTTCCCTTTTTATTTAAAGAACTAAAACACTTGGAAAATAATCGCGCTGAATTGTCTTTTTATTAAATACTAGACCAAGGGCAGGAACGGGGTACTGATTGGGGATGATCAGCCATGATCACATTGAATGGCGGTGCTGGCTCGAAGGGCCGAATGGCCTCCTTCTGCACCTATTGTCTATTGTCTAAGGGGGACCCGTTGGGTCCCGTCCCCTCAACGCGCGCTTGCGGCGTCACACGCACACACTAACCACCCCCCACACACACAGGGGGGGAGGGGGAGAGGAGAGGGGGTGGGGATGGGGGGAGGGGGAGAGGGAGAGGAGAGGGGGAGAGAGACGAAAGGGGAGAGAGGGAGGAGTCAAGTCAAGAGAGTTTTGTCATGCGTCCCAGATAGGACAATGAAATTCTTGCTTGCTGCAGCACAACAGAATATGTAAACACAATACAAAGAAGGGTCTCAGCCCGAAACGTTGCCTATTTCCTTCGCTCCATAGATGCTGCCGCACCCGCTGAGTATCTCCAGCATTTTTGTCTACCACAGAACAATAGATAAAAGTTCAATGTGTCCATATGCCATAGGCCATATATATACACAATAAATAAACAGATGAAGTGCAATAGACTGTTATTGTTCAGAGTTTGTTTGAAGTCGTGTTTAATAGCCTGATGGCTGTGGGGAAGAAGCTGTTCCTGAACCTGGATGTTGCAGATTTCAGGCTACTGTACCTTCTACCTGAAGGCAGTGGAGAGATGAGCGTGTGGCCAGGATGGTGTGGGTCCTTGATGATGCTGGCAGCCTTTTTGAGGCAGCCAAAAGTGTGGGGGGGGGGGGGTGGATGTGGCTGATTGTGAGGCGAGGGAGGGAGAGAGAGGGAAGGAGAGAGAGAAGGAGGGGGTGAGAGAGAGGAAGAGAGGAGGGAGGAGAGAGGGAGAGAGAGGGAGGGGGGAGAGAGAGAGAGAGGAAGAGAGAGAAGGGAGAGAGGGAGAAGAGGGGGGAGAGAGAGGGAGAGAGAGGGGGAGAGAGGGCGGAGAGGAAGAGGGGGGAGAGAGAGAGGAAGAGAGAGGGGGAGAGAGAGGGGGAGGGAGAGAGAGGAGGAGAGGAAGAGAGGGATAGAGAGGGGGAAGAGAGAAGAAGAGAGGGAGAGAGAGGAAGAGAGGAGGAAGAAAGGAAGAGAGATGAAGAGAGGGGGAGAAGGAGAGGGAAGGAGAGAGAGGAAGGGGAAGGGAGGAAGCGAGGAAGAGAGGGAGGAGAGGGAGGGAGAAGGAGAGGGAAGGAGAGAGAGGGGAAGAGAGAGATAGGAAAGAGGAAGAGAGGAATAGAAGAGGGGGAGAGAGAGGGGGGAGGGAGAGAGAGGGGGAGAGGGAGAGGAAGAGAGAGGGAGGGAGAGAGGAAGCGAGGAAGAGAGGGAGAAGGAGAGGGAGAGAGGGGGAGAGAGAGGAAGGGGAAGAGAGGAAGGGGAAGCGAGGAAGCGAGGAAGAGAGGGAGAAGGAGAGAGAGAGAGGGGGGAGGGGGGAAGGGATAGAGAGGGTGTAGGGAGAGAGAGATAGAGGGGGGGAGTGAGAGGAAGGGAGAGGGGGAGAGAGGAAGCGATTGGGATGGCTGATTGTGAGGCGAGGGAGGGAGAGAGAGGGAGGGAGAGAGAGAAGGAGGGGGTGAGAGAGGGGGAGAGAGAGAGGGAGAGAGGAGGGAGGCGAGAGGGAGGGGGAGAGAGAGAGGAAGAGAGAGAGGAAGAGAGAGAGAGAGGAAGAGAGAGAAGGGAGAGAGGGAGGAGAGAGGGAAGGAGAGAGAGAGGAAGAGAGAGGAAGGGAGAGGAAGCGAGGAAGAGAGGGGGAAGGAGAGGGAGAGAGGGAGAGAGGAGGAAGAGGAAGAGAGGAAGAGAGGAGAAGGA
>JAXLNO010004687.1:55522-92017 GCA_038087875.1 Malacoraja senta
GGGGGGCATGTTGGGCCACATGGGCATGGGGGGGGGGGCGTTGGTCCACATGGGCATGGGGGGGCACGTTGGTCCACATGGGCATAGTGGGGGGGAGGCACGTTGGTATGGTGGGCGTTGGGGCCACGTTGATCCACGTGGCTGTTGGGGGGGGCATGTTGGGCCACATGGGCATGGGGGGGGGGCGTTGGTCCACATGGGCATGGGGGGGCACGTTGGTCCACGTGGGCATGGTGGACGGGGGGGGGACATTAGTCCACATGGGCATGGTGGGCATTGGGGGGGGGCACGTTGGTCCACAAGGGCATGCTGGGCATTGGGGGGGGGGGCACGTTGGTCCACATGGGCATTGGGGGGCGTTGACTCACCATTCTCCACCTTGGTGCGCAGCTTGCCCTGTTTTGGGTTCTCGAAGAGCGGGTGGTGCGACTCGTCGCCCTCCATGGTGGGGGGCTCGCTGCACGACTTGTCGAACAGGGCGCCGTCTCCGCAGGGGGCCGTGCTGCGGGGGAACAAGAGGCACAGGGTCAGGCCCGGACATCGCATCGCCTCTTCCCCAGCCAACATTGGCCCATTGTGGGCTCCACCCTTCCTTGGTCATCTGCTGCCGGCCCCTGTGTTCTGAAGAAGGGTCTCGACCAGAAACGTCACCCGTTCCTTCTCTCCAGAGATGCTGCCTGTCCTGCTGAGTTACTCCAGCATTTCGTGCCTCCACTGTCTTAACACCGGGGTGCAGCATCTTAAACTAAACTAAGGCGGGCTTGCGGAACAGGGCCGCCGAGAGGAAAGGGAGGCAGGGGCGGGTGGGAGGACACGACAAGCGAGGGGGCACCAAGAATGTAGGGGGAGTCCAGAACCAGGGGCCACACACACAGAGTTTAAGAATAAGGGGTCGGCCATTTAGAACGGAGATGAGGAAACACTTTTTCTCACAGAGAGTGGTGAGTCTGTGGAATTCTCTGCCTCAGAGGGCGGTGGAGGCCGGTTCTCTGGATATTTTCAAGAGAGAGCTAGATAGGGGTCTTAAAGATAGCGGAGTCAGGGGATATGGGGAGAAGGCAGGAACGGGGTACTGATTGGGGATGATCAGCCATGATCACATTGAATGGCGGTGCTGGCTCGAAGGGCCTACTCCTGCACCTATTGTCTATCGGTACTCAGGGTGGGGGGGGCGGAAGAGCATAGAGCTATTAGCTGCAGGCCTGGTTCACCACTTTGGGTAGAAGAGACCGTTCGATAAACGTTTAAGAAAGAACTGCAGATGCTGGAAGAGTCGAAGGCAGACAAAAATGCTGGGTGAGGCAGCATCTATGGAGCGAAGGAAGGGGATAGAGAGAGAGGGGGAAAGCAAGGGCTACTTGAAGTTAGAGAAGTCAATGTTCATACCGCTGGGGTGTAAACTGCCCCAAGCAAAATATGAGGTGCTGTTCCCCCAATTTGTGCGCTGGGCCTCACTCTGACAGTGGAGGAGACCCAGGACAGAAAGGTCAGTGTGGGAATGGGAGGGGGGGTTAATAGTGACGTTTCGGCTCGAGACCCTTCTTCAGACGTTCAATAAATGTTTGCGACTGTCGGCGCAAGAATCAGGGCTGCAAAAACAAGTAATGTTACTAAGAAGTATCATAGAACAAGTGGAAGAAGAGGAGACGGAGAGGAGCAGGGTGTGGTGGGGGCGTGGGGGGCCGAGGCGTGACTGACCTGATATACAGATGGAATGTTATTCCGGGTTTGATCTGCAGCCTGTTGTCTTGGGCCGGCATGAAGAGGCTCTCGGCCGGCGCTTCAGGGCGATACTTCAGCAACTCGCTGTAGAGAAATCTGCAGAGGATGAAGGTGAAGCAACAACAGCCTGAGAAGACAGGGAGCCAACCACACAGACCGACCAACCCAACCCACTAATCTACTGTGTCCGCTGGTCCAGGTGTGGGCTTCTGTACATCGGCGAGACCAAGCGCAGGCTCGGCCATCGTTTCGCTGAACGCCTAAACCTGCCCGATCTCCCGGTGGCTCAACACTTCAACTGCCCCTCCCATTCCCACACTGACCTTTCTGTTCCGGGCCTCCTCCACTGTCAGAGTGAGGCCCAGCGCACAAATTGGAGGAACAACAGCACCTCATATTTTGCTTGGGCAGCTTCCACCCCAGCGGTATGAACATTGACTTCTCTAACTTCAAGTAGCCCTTGCTTTCCTTCTCTCTCCATCCCCTCCCCCTTCCCAGTTCTCCCGCCAGTCTGACTGTCTCCGGCTACATTTTATCTGTTTCCTTTATTGTCACCTTCTCCCAACTAAAATGATCTGTTCTACATTGTCCTTGATCCTCATTCCCTTTGTCCTGTGTTCACACCTCACACTTCCTTATCTCTGTACCTCATTCTCCCGACACAGTCTGAAGAAGGGTCTCCACCCAAAACGTCACCCATTCCTTCTCTCCACAGATGCTGCCTGAACCGCTGAATTACTCCAGCACTCTGTGAAACGTCACCTATCCATGTTCTCCACAGATGCTGCCTGACCCGCTGAGTTACTCCAGCACTCTGTGAAACGTCATCTATCCATGTTCCCCACAGATGCTGCCTGACCCGCTGAGTTACTCCAGCACTCTGTGAAACGTCACCTATCCATGTTCCCCACAGATGCTGCCTGACCCGCTGAGTTACTCCAGTATTTTGTGTCTGTCTTCGACACCACAGGTGATCCATTTTCCCTGTGGCTACCAAACTGTACGACTCCTCCCCCTTGTCTTGGGGTAGACTGAGACTGACTCCCCTCCCCTTTCCCAATCTTTGCACATCCTGAATCCTGGACGTTCCGCTCGTCACTTTAATTTCACGTTTCATGTATTTTGTTGTGTTTTATGACTGTTGGCAGATCAATTCCCCTCCTGGGATGAATGAAGTTCTACGGTATGGTATGTTGGCCGGTGTGGGCAAGTCAGGCCCAAGGGCATGTTTACCACTCCGTGACTCGATAACTAAAACTGGGTTTCTTCTCTATGGAAAATACTCGTCCATAAGGCATAGAAACATAGGAACTAGGTGCAGGAGGAGGCCATTCGGCCCTTCGAGCCAGCACCGCCATTCATTGTGCTGATCGTCCCCCATCAATAACCCGTGCCTGCCTTCTCCCCATATCCCTCGACTCCACTAGCCCCTAGAGCTCTATCCAACTCTCTCTTAAATCCATCCAGTGACTTGGCCTCCACTGCCCTCTGTGGCAGGGAATTCCACAAATTCACAACTCTCTGGGTGGAAAAGCTTTTTCTCACCTCGGTCTTAAATGACCTCCCCTTTATTCTAAGACTGTGTGGCCCCTGGTTCTGGACTCGCCCAACATTGGGAACATTTTTCCTGCATCTAGCTTGTCCAGTCCTTTTATAATTTTATATGTTTCTATAAGATCCCCCCCCTCATCCTTCTAAACTCCAGTGAATACAAGCCCAGTCTTTTCAATCTTTCCTCATATGACAGTCCCGCCATCCCAGGGATCAATCTCGTGAACCTACTGCCTCAATCACAAGGATGTCCTTCCTCAAATTAGGAGACCAAAACTATACACAATACTCCAGATGTGGTCTCACCAGAGGTTGGGACCCTTCATCAGACTCCAGTTTAGTTTATTAATGTCACGTGTACCGAGGTACAGTGAAAAGCTTTTTATCGTTGCATGCTATCCAGTCAGCGAAAATACTATGCACGATTACAATCCAACTGTCCACAGTGTACAGATACAGGATGATGGGAATAATGTTTAGTGCAAGGTAATGAATGAATGTATAAGTTTATGGGCCAAGTATATACACATACAAGGGTTTTGCCTTGGTGCTCCGCTCCAGTGAACACAAGTCTACTCTATTCAATCTTTCCTCGTATGACAGTCCCGCCATCCCAGGGGTCAATCTGGTGAACCTACGCTGCACTGCCTCGATCACAAGGATGACGTGAGACCCTTGCCGTCTCCAGCCCCCCCGGCTCGTTACCTGATGAAGCATCTCCGTGAGATGATCTCGGCGTGGCAGTCGTTCACCGTCTCTCCTTTAAGACTCAACTCTTCGCCCTTGACACACCGGTTACCTGTCGTCGAGAGGCAAGAGTGTTTAGCCGTCGTATATTTACCGAAACACGACAGTGATATTCTTACCCGCAGCAGTAGAACGGGTCTGTAAAGACAGGACTCGACGGATAACAAACTAAAATGTACACCAAAGTCATGAACTGCGAGGTTCACAAACTATCCTCCATTTGCTTACTAATGTTAAAATGGAAGGTAGACAAAATGCTGGAGAAACTCAGCGGGTGAGGCAGCATCTATGGAGCGAAGGAATAGGTGACGTTTCGCGTCGAGACCCTTCTTCAGACTGATGTGGGGGTGGGTGTGAAGAAGAAAGGAAGAGGCGGAGACAGTGGGCTGTGGGAGAGCTGGGAAGGGGAGGGGAAGGAGGGAGGAAGCAGGGACTACCTGAAATTGGAGAAGTCAATGTTCATACCGCTGTGTGTCTTTGGAGTGTGGGAGGAAGCCGCAGCTCCTGGTTTGTATGATATTCGTATCATCTGCAAACTTGGCCACAAAGCCTTCAATCCCCTCATAAAAAATCATTGATATACCCCATGGAGAGTAGCGAAACGTCACCTATTCCTTCGCTCCATAGATGCTGCCTCATGAAACGTCGCCTATTCCTTGGACTCGACCCGAAACGTCACCTATTCCTTCGCTCCATAGATGCTGCCTCAGGAAACGTCACCTATTCCTTCGCTCCATAGATGCTGCCTCACGAAACGTCGCCTATTCCTTGGTCTCGACCCGAAACGTCACCTATTCCTCCGCTCCGTAGATGCTGCCTCACCCGCTGAGTTTCTTCAGCATTTTTGTCTACCTTCCATTTTTCCAGCATCCGCAGTTCCTTCTTAAACATTAATATGGTCGAATCTTTCTGCTGATGGCGTTTCAAAACTCCCTAATCCAACGGACAACTACTCTTGTGCAGGAAGGAAGTGCAGACGCTGGCTTAAACCGAAGGCAGGCACAAAGTGCTGGAGTAACTCAGCGGGACAGGCAGCGTCTGTGGAGAGAAGGAATGGGCGACGTTTACGGTCGAGACCCTGCTTCCGTCTGAGATCTTGCACACCTCGAGTTTAATTTAGTTTAGAGATACAGCGTGAAAGCAGGCCCTTCGGCACACCGAGTCCGCACCGACCAGACTGAAGAACGGTCTCGACCCGAAACGCCACCATCCCTTCCCTCCACGATCTACTCTACAATTTCCTTGATCTCCACCCCCCTTGTCTCATTTTCACACCTCACACTTCCTTATCTATGTATCTCCCTCTCCCCTGACTCTCAGTCCGAAGAAGGGTATCGACCCCAAACGCCGACCATTCCTTCCCTCCAGGGACGCTGGCCGTCCCGCTGAGTTACTCCAGCATTTTGTGTCAAACTTCGATTTAAACCAGCATAGAAACATGGAAAATAGGTACAGGCCATTCGGCCCTTCGAGCCTGCACCGCCATTCAATATGATCATGGCTGATCATCCAACTCAGTATCCCGTACCTGCCTTCTCTCCATACCCCCTGATCCCTTTAGCCACAAGGGTCACATCTAACTCCCTCTTAAATATAGCCAATGAACTGGCCTCAACTACCTTCTGTGGCAGAGAATTCAACAGATTCACCACTCTGTGTGTAAAAAATGTTTTTCTCATCTCGGTCCTAAAAGACTTCCCCCTTATCCTTAAGCTGTGACCCCTTGTTCTAGACTTCCCCAACATCGGGAACAATCTTCCTGCATCTAGCCTGTCCAATCCCTTAATAATTTTGTACGTTTCTATAAGATCCCCCCCTCAATCTTCTAAATTCTAGCGAGTACAAGCCGAGTCTATCCAGTCTTTCTTCATATGAAAGTCCTGCCATCCCAGGAATCAGTCTGGTGAACCTTCTCTATACTCCCTCTATGGCAAGAATGTCTTTCCTCAGATTAGGAGAATACTCTGATATTAGGAGATATTTCGTTCAAGCCTAGGTTTGAATGACAATAAATAGCATTCTATTCTATTCTACTCCAGGTGTGGTCTCACCAAGACCCTGTACAACTGCAGTAGAACATCTGCAGTTCCTTCCTGCAGAACATTCGGACTGGAGGGAAGGCTGTTGTTTTCAGCGAGTCTCTGTTGTCCTGACAGATGGTCAACTATTATTACACACGTCAGCCTGCACGGATGAGAGGGCTGGAGATTAACTGACAAAGCGATAAAGTAATCCATTTGACGGGACAGAATTATTTACATTCCATCTTCTGGATTGTTTCGGCCATCAACTGAAAAGGAGTTTGTGTGCAATAGGAATTCTAACGCAGATTAACAGAGTGTTTGACAATGATTGTGTCGCACTAACATACAACAGTCATATAGGTGATAGGAGTAGAATGAGGCCATTTACATAAAAATAGGTGCAGGAGGAGGCCATTCGGCCCTTCGAGCCAGGACCGCCATTCATTGTGATCATGGCTGATCGTCCCCTATCAATAACCCTATCTTCTCCCCATATCCCTCGACTCCACTGGCCCCTAGAGCTCTATCTAACTCTCTCTTAAATCCATCCAGTGACTTGGCCTCCACTGTCCCCTGTGGCAGGGAATTCCACAAATTCACAACTCTCTGGGTGGAAAAGTTTCTTTTCTCACCCAAGTCTTAAATAACCTCCCCTTTATTCCAAGACTGTGTGGCCCCTGCTTCTGGACTCGCCCAACATTGGGAACATTTTTCCTCCATCTAGCTTGTCCAGTCCTTTCATAATTTTATATGTTTCTATAAGATCCCCCCCCCCCCACCCCTCATCCTTCTAAACTCCAGTGAATACAAGCCTAGTCTTTTCAATCTTTCCTCAGATGACAGTCCCGCCATCCCAGGGATCAATCTGGTGAACCTACGCTGCACTGCCTCATTTGGCCCGTCGAGTCTACTCCGCCATTCAACGATGGCCGCTCTCTCTTGCCCGGACAGCGCGAGGCGGCGACGTACCCGTGCCCATGCTGACGGTGGTGCCCAGGTCGTCGTCTCCGCGCTTCATGATGATGGCCGCCAGGATCTTGCGGCCCAGCAGGCTGTGCTGGACGCGGGTGGTCAGGTTGTTGAAGCACTGGTGGGTGAGCATGGCGATCTGGTCGTGCATGGTCCCGCCGGACATGGGCAGCTGCAAGACAGGGCGCGGGGGGGTTACAGCGCACTGTGCGGCTAGACAGGGGGGGGGACAGCACACCGTGCGGCTAGACGGGGGGGGACAGCACACCATGCGGCTAGACGGGGGGGAACGGCACACCGTGCGGCTAGACGGGGGGAGACAGCAAACCGTGCGGCTAGACGGGGAGACAGCACAGCGTGCAACTAGACGGGGGGGGGGTGGTACAGCACACAATGGCTAGACGGGGGGGGGGGGACTGCACACCGATCGGCTAGACGGGGGGGGGGGGGGGGTACAGCACACAATGGCTAGACGGTGAGGTACAGAAACACTGCGGCTAGACGGGGGGGGGGGGACAGCACACAATGGCTAGACGGGGGGAGAGCACACAATGGCTAGACGGTGGGGTACAGAAACACTGCGGCTAGACGGGAGGGGGGGGGGCCAGCACACAATGGCTAGACGGGGGGGGGGGCATACACAATGGCTAGACAGGAGGGGTACAGCACACAAGGCAGCTAGAGATGAAAACCCGGTGGCGGTGCTGACCTCGGAGCTGAATTCCCCGGACCGCGCAGCCCTCTCCCCCTCGCCGATGAGGATGCGAAGCGCCGCGTCTGCCGCCTCCTGCTTCGCCTGCTTCTTGCTGCTCGAGCTCACCGGCGGGAACCAACGGCCGCCCACCTTGGCCTGGTAAGTGAACCTGCGGCAGCGAGAGAGAGAGAGAGAGAGAGAGGATTAGACACAGAGTGCTGGAGTAACTCAGCGGGTCAGGCAGCATCTGTGGGGAGATGGAATGGGTGATGTTTCTGGTCGAGACCCTTCTTCAGACTGAGAGTCGGGGGGGGGGGGGGGGGAGAGAGGAAGATAGAGATAAGGGAGTGTGAGGTGTGAAAATTAGAAAAAGGGAATGCTGATCAGGGGACGTGTAGAATAGATCATTGGTAGATAAAAGTGCTGGAGTAACTCAGCGGGTCAGGCAGCATCTGTGGGGAACATATATAGGTGACGTTTCACAGAGTGCTGGAGTAACTCAGCGGGTCACATAACATCTCTGGAGAAAAGGAAAAGGTGACGTTTCGGGTCGGGACCCTTCTTCAGACTGGACATGTTCCCTGCAGGTGTTGCATCTGCTGTGGTTGCAGGGGAAGGTACCTGTGGAGGAGGTGCTTTGGGTGGGGAGGGAGGGTTGACCAGGGAGTTGGCGGAGGAGCGGTCTCTGCAGAAAGGGGTGGAGATGGGAAGATGCAAGGCTGCAGGTCGCTGCCATGCAGTCCACACCTGGAGCAGCAGATACAGGAGACAATAGACAATAGGTGCAGGAGTAGGTCATTTGGTCCTTCGAGCCAGCACCGCCATTCAATGTGATCATGGCTGATCATCCCCAATCGGTACCCCGTTCCTGCCTTTTCCCCATATCCCCCGACTCCGCTATTTTTAAGAGCCCTATCTAGCTCTCTCTTGAAAGCATCCAGAGAACCCGCCTCCACCGCCCTCTGAGGCAGACGAGGTTGGAGGAGATGCAGGTGAATCATCCAATGAATTGGCCTCCGCGGCCTTTCTGCGGCAGAGAATTCCACCATTCCCTACAGATTCCCACCAGGGAGAGCAAGGACGAATCTCTCTCCCCCCCCCCCCGCCACACCTCCGTGGCAAGGTGGTGACGCACTCACACAAACGGTGGCAGAAGCAAGTATTTGCCAGCCACACCGAGCAAACAGCTTGGTCACGGGACGTAATTAGCCCCTATCACAACATCAGGGTGACAATCCACACCCGAGCCTTTACTGTCGCACCTCCAGTCACACCGCTCGCTCCGGAACAGAGGCGTGACTATTCCACCTCACCGTCCTTGCAGACACAATCCAATTTTGGACGGGCACCATCTATATTTGTACATGGTGATTTTTTTCCTTAAAGCTTGGAAGTACAGAAATTTCAGTCACTTGACGGAAACTGCAGGGAAAACATGGACAATAGGTGCAGGAGGAGGCCATTCAGCCCTTCCAGCCAGCACCGCCAATCAATACGATCATGGCTGATCATCCAAAATCAGTCCCCTGTTCCTGCTTTCTCCCCATATTCCTCGATTCCGTTAGACCTAAGAGCTAAATCTAACTCTCTCTTGAAAACACCCAGTGAATTGGCCTCCACTGCCTTCTGTGGCAGAGAATTCCACAAATTCACAACTCTCTGGGTGGAAACGTTTTTCCTCATCTCAGTCCTATATGGCCGACCCCATTATTCTTAAACTGTGTGTGACCCCTGGTTCTGGACTTCCCCAACATTGGGAACATTTTTCCTGCAACTTCCCTTGGAAGGAAATGGAGGAGAATTTCCCAAGAAGAGGACAGCTAGTCCTTCGCTCCATAGATGCTGCCTCACCCGCTGAGCTTCTCCAGCATTTTTGTCTACCTTTAGAATGGTGATGAGGAGGAATTTCTTTAGCCAGAGGTTGGCGAATCTGTGGAATTCAGTGCCACAGATGGCTGTGGAGGCCAAGTCAATGGGTATTTTTAAGGTAGAGATAGATTTCAATGGTGGATTAGACTTGATTTGCAGAATGGCCTAATTCTGCTCTTGGAACTTATGGAACTGGGAAAATAAATAGAGGAACGAAATGGAGACAAGTGACAGGAAGATGAGAAGATGAAAAGCCAGTGAATGGGACAGGGCAATGGTTTACCAGGTTAATTCCCGGAATGGCAGGACTGTCATATGCTGAGAGAATGGAGCGGCTGGGCTTGTACACTCTGGAGTTTAGAAGGATGAGAGGGCATCTCATTGAAACATAAAAGATTATTAAGGGTTTGGACACTCTAGAGGCAGGAAACATGTTCCCGATGTTGGGGGGAGTCCAGAGCTAAGGGCCAGTTTAAGAGTAAGGGGTCGCCATTTAGAATGGAGACGAGGAAACACTTTTTCACCCAGAGAGTTGTGAGTCTGTGGAATTCTCTGCCTCAGAGGGCGGTGGAGGCAGGTTCTCTGGATGCTTTCAAGAGAGAGCTAGATAGGGCTCTTAAAGATAGCGAAGTCAGGGGATATGGTTGGGGATGATCAGCTATGATCACATTGAATGGCGGTACTGGCTCGAAGGGCCGACACTCCTGCACCTATTGTCTATTGGTACTCGGGGTGGGGGGGAAAGAGCACAGGCCCAGCAGCTGCAGGCCTGGGTTCACCACGGTGGGTAGAAGAGACCGTTCAATAAACGTTTAAGAAAGAACTGCAGATGCTGATCGCATTGAATGGCGGTGCTGGCTCGAAGGGCCGAATGGCCTACTCCTGCACCTATTGTCTATTGACAGGAGGGGGAGAAGCAGAGAGGCCGCACTAACCTGGGGTCATGCGGGGGTCCCGACTGATCGATCATCTTCAGCTCAGCTGCGAACCCTTTCGAGCGCGCGTACTCCAGCAGGCCGCCAATGGGGTTCTTGTTCAGGAAGGCGATCAGGTCGCCCAAGCCTGCAGCCTGGGCCGCGTCCAAGTCACTCGCGGTCAGGCACGGGATGGGGCCTTGAGCGTCCTCCATGTTGCTGTCTGAGGGCTGTGGGCAGAGGAGAGGGCGGGTGACCAGTCAAACACAGAGCGCCGGGGAGGCAGGAGGGGAGGGGAGCCCGCAGCGCAAACAAGCAGGTGGAATAATGAGTCATAGAGTGAAACAGTGTGGAAACAGGCCCTTCAGCCCAACTTGCCCACACCGGCCAACATGCCCCATCTACACTAGTCATAGAGTGAAACAGCGTGGAAACAGGCCATTCGGCCCAACTTGCCCACACCGGCCAACAATGTCCCAGCTATAGGGGCAGGAGTAGGCCATTCAGCCCTTCGAGCCTGCACCGCCATTCAATATGATCACGGCTGATCATCCAACTCAGTATCCTGTACCTGCCTTCTCTCCATACCCCCTGATCCCTTTAGCCACAAGGGCCACATCCAACTCCCTCTTAAATATAGCCAATGAACTGGCCTCAACTACCTTCTGTGGCAGAGAATTCCACAGATTCACCACTCTCTGTGTGAAAAATGTTTTTCTCGTCTCGGTCCTAAGACTTCCCCCTTATCCTTAAACTGTGACCCCTTGTTCTGGACTTCCCCAACATCGGGAACAATGTTCCTGCATCTAGCCTGTCCAATCCCTTAAGAATTTTATAAGTAATTCTTAGTCATAGAGTAACACTAGTCATAGAGTGATACAGTGTGGAAACAGGCCCTTCGGGCCAACTTGCCCACACCAGCCAACAATGTCCCAGTTACCCTAGTCCCACTTGCCTGCGCTTGGTCCATAACCCTCCAAACCTGTCCTATCCATGTACCTGTCCAACTGTTTCTTGAACGTTGGGATAGTCCCAGCCTCAACTACCTCCTCTGGCAGCTCGTTCCATACACCCACCACCCTCTGTGTGAAAAAGTCACCTCTCGGATTCCTATTAAATCTTTTCCCCTTCACCTTTAATATGATCACGGTTGATCATCCACAATCAGTACCCCCGTTCCTGCTTTCTCCCCATATCCCTTGATTCCGTTGGCCCTAAGAGCTAAATCTAACTCTCTCTTGAAAACATCAAGTGAATCGGCCTCCACTGCCTTCTGTGGCAGAGAATCCCACAGATTCACAACTCTCTGGGTGAAAATGTTTTTCCTCATCCCAGTCCTAAATGGCCGACCCCTTATTCTTTAAACTGTGTGTGACCCCTGGTTCTGGACTCCCCCAACACGGGGAGCATTTTTGCTGCAACTTACCTTGGAAGGAAATTGTGGAGAATTTCCCAAGAGGAGAAGGACAGCTGCCTTAGCGGCAAACATCTTGGCCAGCTTCTTGCTGTTGGCTGTGGCCGCTGGGAAGGTTTCGTTGCCCAATTTAACCATGATGGTGAACCTGCAGAGACGGGATCGGAACAAAAACAGCAACAACATCGGTGTCAAGCAGAGCGGACCACTGCGAAGGTAGACAAACTAGAAATACTAAGGTGGCGCAGAAGTAGAGTGGCTGCCTCACAGCCCCAGAGAACCGGGTTTGATCCCGACTATCCCTCTGTTCAGAGTTTGTACGTTCTCCCCGTGACCTGCGCGGGTTTTCTCCGGGCGCTCCGGTTTCCTCCCACACCCCAAAGACGCACAGACCTGCAGGTTAATTGAGGACCAGTGGACACAGAAGGTAGGCAAAAATGCTGGAGAAACTCAACGGGTGAGGCAGCATCTATGGAACAAAGGAATAGGTGACGTTTCAGGTCAAGTCTCTTCTTCCGGCAGGAAGAAGGCTCTCGACCCGAAACGTCACCTATTCCTTTGCTCAATAGATGCTGCGTCACCCGCTGAGTTTCTCCAGCATTTTTGTGAAGAAGGGTCTCGACCCGAAACGTCACCCATTCCTTCGCTCCATAGATGCTGCCTCACCCGCTAAGTTTCTCCAGCATTTTTTGTCTACCTTCGATTTTTCCAGCATCTGCAGTTCTTTCTTAAACACCAGTGGACATAGGTTCAGTTAATTGAGGAGCAGAGGGCCAGTCTCGAGGACCAGAGGACATAGGTTCAAGGTGAAGGGGAAAAGATTTAATAGGAATTTGAGGGGTAACCTTTCCACACAGAGGGTGGTGGGTGTATGGAACGAGCTGCCAGAGGAGGTAGTAGAGGCTGGGACTATGCTATCGTTTGAGAAACAGTTAGAGAGGTACATGGATAGGACAAGATTGTATCTATTGGTACACATGTTTAATCAATAATGTTTTATTATTAATGTTTAATGTTTTATGTGTCATTCCTAACTGTCACTGTAGGTCATAGACAATAGACAATAGGTGCAGGAGTAGGCCATTTGGCCCTTCGAGCCAGCACCGCCATTCAACGTGATCATGGCTGACTATAGACAATAGGTGCAGGAGTAGGCCATTTGGCCCTTCCAGCCAGCACCGCCATTCAACGTGATCATGGCTGATCATCCCCAATCAGTACCCCGTTCCTGCCTTCTCCGCATATCCCCTGACTCCACTATTTTAAGAGCCCTATCTAGCTCTCTCTTGAAAGCATCCAGAGAACCGGCCTCCACCGCCATCTGAGGCAGAGAATTCCAGACTCACCACTCTGTGAGAAAAAGTGTTTCCTCGTCTCCGTTCTAAATGGCTTACTCCTTATTCTTAAACTGTGTGTGGCCCCTGGTTCTGGACTCCCCCCCCTAACATCGGGAACATGTTTCCTGCCTCCAGCGGGTCCAAGCCCTTAACAATCTTAGATGTTCCAATGAGATCCCCTCTCATCCTTCTAAACTCCAGAGTGTACAAGCCCAGCCGCTCCATTCTCTCAGCATACGACAGTCCCGCCATCCCGGGAATTAACCTTGTAAACCTACGCTGCGCTCCCTCAATAGCAAGAATGTCCTTCCTCAAATTAGGGGGCCAAAACGACACAATACTGCAGGTGTGGTCTCACTAGGGCCTTGTACAACTGCAGAAGGACTTCTTTGCTCCTATATTCACGTTCTTGTTGAATTCTATCATGTGTTATGTCATTTTTCTGATTTTTAATTTCTCTATGGAAGTACGGAAAATGTATTATTTCTTTTACGTAACGCACTTTGGTTTCTCTTTTTTAAGTTATTATTTTTTTTAATTTAATTTTTTTATTCGAGGCATCTGCATATCACAGTCCAACCCAATACAAACTTTGTGTAATGATTACATATTAAGTATCCAGGGTTCCGGGGTACCCAGTTACCAATGTAGCTGGGGGTCCTCCTTTTTCGGTCACGAACGGTCCAGCAGGTGGCAGAGGCCAGAACTCTGAACAAACTGGGTTCTATAATGACCAACCCCACTCACCCACTCCACGCCCTGAAGGTGATCAAGAGCAGCATCTTCAGTCAGAGACTGATTGCACCAATGTGCAAAACTGAGAGACATAGGAAGTCCTGTTTACCAGCTGCTATAAGGTTATATAATGCGCATAAATAACTGTATTTTAATTTGTATTTTAACTTGTATTTTAACTTGTTAAGTATGGAAGCTATTTGAGGAAATGTGTGGTGTTATGTCTGTCTTGAAGCTGTCGTGGTACTGTAATTTCCTGTAAAGGATTATTAAAGGTATATCTTATCTTATATTAGCGCTGCCTCTAATTATTAATTTATGTTTATAGATAAGAAAAATAAAGAAACAAAGAAAAGAAATTAGAAAAAATAAGATAAACTATCAATAATACAACTTAGGAGAGGTCCGTAGGTCAGAGAACATAACTATTCATCTAGTCCTGGGTTCAGGTTTCAGTCAGGCCTCTGCCCCGGCCCCTTCAAATTATCTATAAACGGAGACCATATTTTAGTAAATAATTCTGGTTTGTCAATCTAATTTTTTCCAAATGCAAGGTCTCCGACATTTCCATAATCCACATTTTAATTGTGGTGGTTGCAGGGTTTTTCCAAAATTGTAATATTAACTTTGGTTTCAACGAGAGTTGATTTAATCGTGCTATATAAATAAAATGTACTTACTTACTATATTCGACTCCTCTTGTTATAAAGGCCAACTATAGAATATAGTTGGCCTTTATGACAAGAGGAGTCGAATATAGTAAGTATAGTTACTATATTCGCTTTCTTCACTGCCCGCTGTACCTGCAAGCTTACTTTCATAGACTGATGAACAAGGACCCCCAGATCACGCTGTACTTCCCCTTTTCCCAATTTGACGCCGTTTAGATAGTTTACTTTAGTTCAGAGATACGGCGCGAAGTTGTCGCTTGCGGGCGCAGCACCAAGGCAAATTCCTTGTATGGGAATACTTGGCCAATAAACGGGCGTTTCATTCATTCACTGGCGTTTCTACGTACCTGGGGTCGTGGGGGGGGCCGCTCTGTGAGACCAGCTGGAACTCGCAGGCGTTGCCCGACTTCTGCGCGTACTCCATCAGCATGCAGACGGGATTCTTCCCCGCGGGCAGCATGGGCTGAGCCATGGAGCAGGGCTCGATCCCCAAGTCTCCTGCCGCTGGCGGGCACTGCGTGAGAGGAGAGAGAAGAGAGAGAGAGAGAGAGAGAAGGGGAAAAAAAATTTTGTTATAGACTTTGGAGCAACGTGGTGGAGATGTAGTGTAGCTGGGACATGTTGGCCGGGCAAGTCGGGCCCAAGAGCCCATTTTCACACTGAAGGTCTAATCCACCATTCAATCTATCAATCTCCGCCTTAAAAAATGACCATTGAATTGGCCTCCACAGCAATGAATTCCACAGATTCGCCACCCTCTCTGGCTGAAGAAATTCCTCCTCATCTACTTCCTAAAGGTGGACAAAAATGCTGGAGAAACTCAGCGGGTGAGGCAGCATCTACGCTGCACTCCCTCAATAGCATGAATGTCCTTCCTCAAATTAGGGGACCAAAACTGCATACAATACTCCAGGTGTGGTCTCACTAGGGCTCTGTACAACTGCAGTGCAATCAACCCGGCTTGCACAATCAAATGAGATCAAATAGAACAAGGTGGACAAAAATGCTGGAGAAACTCAGCGGGTGCGGCAGCATCTATGGAGCGAAGGAAATAGGCAACGTTTCGGGCCGAAACCCTTCTTCAGACTGACGTGTCTGAAATAGAACAAGTTGCCCTACAACTTTAGGCTGTGCACGCCATACGCAAGAAGACAACTATAAAAGGAACAGGTGACTTTTCGGGTCGGAATTCTCCTTCAGTTCCCGACCCAAATCTTCACCTATTTCCTTCTCTCCAGAGATGCTACCTGACCCGCTGAGTTACTCGAGCGTTTAGTGTGTCTATAGTTGGGCCTAGTGCTGGGCTGGCCTTGGCCCGGAGCATCACACACACCAACCTCCACTGTCGACATGGCTTCGTGCGGCGGTGAGGAAGGAGGAAGCTCGATGTCTTCACCCAGCATCTCCTTCAGCAGCACCCGCAGAGCATTAGTGGCCGCCTCCTTCTTTGCCGTCTTCTTGCTGTTGGCTTCAGCCGGCGGGAACTTCCTGCCATCTACGGCGGCCTGCATCCTGAATCTTCAGCGTGGCGGAGAGAGGAGATAAGTGGAGATGGTTAGCAGAAAGGAGCTGTGCCATTTATTGTAATTTAGTTTAGTTTACAGATACAGCGGCGAAAAAAGGCCATTCGGCCCTCCTAGTCCGTGCCGACCAACGATCGCCCGTTCACACACTAGTTTAGTTTAGAGATACAGCGTGGAAACAGGCCCTTCGGCCCAGAGTCCGTGCCTACCAGCGATCTCCGAACGTTAACACTACCCTACACACACACACTAGGGACAATAGTTTAGACTTACACCTAGTCACTTAACCTACAAACTTGCACGTCTTAGGAGCGTGGGAGGAAACCAAAGATCTCGGAGAAACCCCACGCCGGTCACCAGGAGAAAGTACAAACTCCGTACAGACAGCACCCGTGGTCAGGATGGTACCCGGGCCCCTGGCACTGTGAGGCAGCAACTGTACCGCTGCGCCACCTTGTCGCACCGAGTACAGATCCAGAGGGAAGATGACTTTTCTAAATGGGGTGAGGATTCAGAAATCGGAGGAACGAGGGGACATATTCTTAGAATAAAGTGGAGGCCATTTAAGACTGAGGTGAGAAAAAACGTTTTCACCCAGAGAGTTGTGAATCTGTGGAATTCCCTGCCACAGAGGGCGGTGGAGGCCAAGTCACTGGATGGATTTAAGAGAGAGTTAGATAGAGCTCTAGGGGCTAGTGGAGTCAAGGGATATGGGGAGAAGGCAGGCACGGGTTATTGATAGGGGACGATCAGCCATGATCACAATGAATGGCGGTGCTGGCTCGAAGGGCCGAACGGCCGCCTTGAAAGAAAGATAATCCTCCTCCTGCACCTATTTTCTATGTTTCTAAGAGTGGGCGCCTCACTGTGGGAACGGTGGTGAGAAGGATGAGGGGGCACCTCATTGGAACTCCGAAAAGTGAATGGCGGTGCTGGCTCGAAGGGCCGAATGGCCTCCTCCTGCATCTATTTTCTATGACTTGCGAGTGTGATGGTACAGGATTCCCAAACAGTTCATTTGCAGGTTGAATCTGCAGCAAGAAGGACAAATACTATCCCGCAGGGGTTGGTGCTGTGGCCGCTACTCTCCATGGGGTATATCAATGATTTTTATGAGGGAATTGAAGGCTTTGTGGCCAGGATTGCAGATGGTACGAATATCATACGAACCAGGAGCTGCGGCTTCTTCCCACACTCCAAAGACGTGCAGCGGTATGAACATTGACTTCTCCAATTTCAGGTAGTCCCTGCTTTCTCCCTCCTTCCCCTCCCCTTCCCAGCTCTCCCACAGCCTACTGTCTCCGCCTCTTCCTTTCCTCTTCCCCCCACCCCCATCAGTCTGAAGAAGGGTCTCGACCTAAAACATCACTTATTCCTTCTCTCCATAGATGCTGCCTCACCCGCTGAGCTTCGCCAGCATATTTGTGTCTACCTACAGGTTTGTAGGTTAATTGTCTTCAGTTAAAATTGAAAATTGTCCCCTAGTGGGGAAACCAGTGCTGGTGTACGGGATGATCGCTAGTTGGCGTGGACTCGGTGGGACAAAGGGCCTGTTTCCGCACTGTATCTCCAAACTAAACATCTATCAGAATCACCCCTCATCCTCCAGCGCTCCAAAGAATTGAGTTGCAGCCTGCCCAACATCTCAGACCACCTTTGACAACCTCTTTCCTATAACACTGTGCCCTTGTTGTTCAGTGGCTCTGTTTCCCACAACAATTCGCAGGAGTCGAGTCCTGGACCGACTCAGAGCTGCCAAGTTTTGTCAGAACATTTCAGTTTTCTAGTTCCTGAAAATCAGTATTTTGCTGAGGAAATCAGTATTTCTACGCGGTGCCATTTTGCTGAAATGTGCGGTCATACCCATGTGAGAGTACAAGAATGCATAACTTTGCTACCAATTGACATGTCTTCTACGCACCTTACTTGACAGTGCATTCATTGCCATCTCTTTGTCTACTGCTGTTTGAACGGCTGCTTCCTGCTTTTAGCACCAGATGCTGATGTGGAAGCCATTTTGGAAGCCTCCCTCTCCCTCCTCTTTCCATCCCTCTCCCTCCGACCCTACCTCTCTCTCCTTCCTTTTTTAATCTCCCTCCCTCCCTCTCTCCCTCCCCTAACAGTCTGTGATCCACAGCGCTGTGGCCATAGCACTATGTGTAAAGCCCATAGCGCTATGTGTAAAGGCAATAGCCCTCCAACTGAGAGCGCTATTTTTAGAACCCATAGCGCAGTTCGTTTAAATCCCCAGGCGTTAAACTGACAGCGCTGTTTAAACCTGGAGCAGGACAGGCAGATCAAAGCTTCCAGATCTTGAAATTTCAAAATACAAATAGATTTAATCTGCTATAATTTTTAGAGGTACAGTATGACTTTTTATATCCTTGCCTTTTTTAAGCAGCAAGATGGAACAGGAAGTCGGGCTGATTTTTTAAAAATCCGTATTTTACAAAGCAAATCCGTACATCCGTATTCCGATACAAAATACGGAAAATCCGTACTACTTGGCAGCTCTGTCGTTGTTAGCCCGAGGAACTTTATTTATCAAATTAGAGAGTGGTTCTCTTACCGAGGGTCGTGCGAGGGTCCAGTCTGATCGAGGAGGATGAATTCGCACTGCAGCGCCGAGCCCTGGGAGAACTCCATCAGGCCGCTGACGGGGTTCTTGGATAGACAGGCCCGCAGCCGCTCGTTGGGCGAGAGGACGGGGTGCTGCTCGGCGTTGGGTTTTCCTGGCAGTATGCCTTGCGGCAGGCCCACCATCCCGTCCCCGCCGCCCACGCAGTTGATGATGTTGAGGTCGTCAGGGATGTCGTCGGTCGCCCACTGGCAGTTCCCCCCCCCGGCGTTACCGTAGTAGTCCGAGCCGGCATGGTTGGCTTTGTTGGTCTGTGCCACCGCCTGGTCAGCGGGCATCACCGTGGGCGAGGGCTTCAGATCCTCCTCCTCCTCCTCCTCCTCCTCCTCCTCCTCCGGGGGCGCCGGTTGGCCATTGCCGATGTTGCTCTCTTCCTTCACCTGGATCTCATCCACCGTCTCTGGCGCGCCGTCTCCGCTCTCGAGCGGCTCGGATCCGATCACGGCCACCGGCACGGCGCCGATCACCGCCGCGCCCAAGTCATGGAGCTTCCGCTTGCGCAGCAGCACCTCCTTCTTGCGGTCGGCCAGCGTCCAGATGTACGGCGAGGCCGTCTCCTTGCACAGGTCCCCCTGGATCTCCAGCGACAGGAGGGTGGGGTTGATCTGCCGGGCCGACTTCAGCCCCACGTTCTTGGCGATGTCCAGGGCCGTGGCCTTGGTCTTCTCCAAGAGGAAGTGGAAGATCCGGTCCTTCTGGGAGTCCACGTCCTCCATGCTGGCCGGCTCGCACCCGCTGCTCTCCGAGCTGTCCTCGTCTTCCTTCTCCTCCTTGACCGGGCGAGATAAGTCTCCTCCCTCGGGAGCAGACAGCTGTCTCTTGGCCTTGGCAGCGACCTCAGCGTCTCCGGGAAGACACCAGAGTGGGGGCGACGTTCCCTCCTTCCTCACCCGGTTTTCCTTCAGGAGCCGGTACAAGACGTGGTTGGCGTCTTTCTTCTGAACGCCGAGCCTCCTGGCTATCTTGGGCGCCGCGAGGCTTTCTCCGGGCCTGAGCTCTCCAAGAACTCGCACCACGTCGCGCTGAGAGACGCCGCCGGGGGAGATGATACTGAGGTCCGACAAGAGTCGACTGAGTTCCTCGTCTAACTCCGAGCTCTTGGTCCCGTTCTGGGCTGGCGCGGCGGGGCGGACGAAGGGGCGAGCAACAGGCAGTGGGCAGACCCGGTGGTGGTTCCAGCTCTTGGCCCTCGGCAGGGAGCAGTAAGGCGGCTGGTGAAAAAATCGCTGCCTCTGCTGGTTTGAGCCCTGGTGGTGAACGACAAAGGCAGGAGCCTGGGCAATCTGGCTGGTGAGAAACTGGACCTGCTGGCTCCGGAACTGATCGACCGACAGTCCTTGGCCGGAGGGAATAAAGGCCTGAGGAGCGGAGTCGGACTGCTGGCGGGGGTGACTGGTCGGTTTATCTCTGTGTGATCTTCTGTCACCGTCAGTACCTCTGCTCATGCTCTGTAGGATGAGCGTTTGGCAGCAAGGAGCAGATTAGTCCAGCCGATCAGATCTCTTCTGCACACCTTCAAACGAGAAAAGATTTTGGTTAATGCTCGGAAATAAAGCAACGACACTGCACAGACCCACCACACAACCTACCGAGCAAACATGCTGACAGGTGCAACACCAAAAGCTTCCTCCCACATCCCAAACACACGCAGATTCTGGTTTAAACCGAAGATAGACACACATTTGAGTAGGAAGGAATTGCAGACGCTGGTTTAATAATAATAATAATAATGCATTTTATTTATGGGTGCCTTTCAGAACACTCAAAGACACCTTACAGTTAAAACCAAGCAAATTTACAAATATATAAATAAAACAAAACAACATATCCATGAATTTGATAGAAAGTGGAGTTGCGTGGGATAGGCCAGTCTGTATAGGTGAGTTTTGAGGGAAGTTTTAAAAGGTGGGAAGAGACTCTATAGAACATAGAAAATAGGTGCCAGGAGGAGGCCATTCGGCCCATCGAGATCATGGCTGATCGTCCCCATCAATAACCCGTGCCTGCCTTCTCCCATATCCCTTGACTCCCTAGAGCTCTATCTAACTCTCTCTTAAATCCATCCAGTGACTTGGCCTCCACTGCCCTCTGTGGCAGGGAATTCCACAAATTCACAACCCTCTGGGTGAAAAGGTTTTTCTCACCTCAGTCTTAAATGACCTCCCCTTTATTCTAAGACTGTGTGTGGCCCCTGGTTCTGGACTCGCCCAACATTGGGAACATTTTTCCTGCATCTATCTTGTCCAGTCCTTTTATAATTTTATATGTTTCTATAAGATTCCCCCTCATCCTTCTAAACTCCAGTGAATACAAGCCTAGTCTTTTCAATCTTTCCTCATATGACAGTCCCGCCATCCCAGGGATCAATCTCGTTGGTACGGATGGAAAGCGGGAGAGAGTTCCAGAGGCGAGGGGCAGAACGGCTGAAGGCTCTGAACCCATCGTGGACAGGCGGGGAGATGGAGGGGAGCAGGAGGGAGGAAGAGGATCGGAGAGTTGGGGATGGAGTGTAAGGCTGGAGGAGTTCAGAGAGGTATGGAGGAGCGAGATTGTGGAGGGCTTTGAAAGTGAGGAGAATCTGAAATCAATGCGGTTATTGGACAGGGAGCCAGTGCAGTTGTTCTGAGGATGGGAGTGATGGCTGGGTTGTGGTGATAATGCGGGCAGCGGAGTTCTGGACCAATTGGAGATTATGGATGGACTTGTGGGGTAAACCAGAGAGGAGAGAGTTACAATAATCTATACCCGGAGGTGACGAGGGCGTGGATGAGAGTAGCAGTGAACCAAAGATAGACACACAAAATGCTGGAGTAACTCAGCGTCTCTGGAGAGAAGGATGGGTGACCTTCTTCAGGCTAGTCGGGGGGGAAAGAACATAGTTCTCACGCCTTACCCTCCATATGGGGTGGGAAGATTGCAACCTTCACGTGGTCCGAGGTTCGACGAATGCAATCAACCTGGCGTGCATAATCAAATAGAACAAGTTGTCCTACAACTTTAGGCTGTGCACGCCATACGCAAGAAGAAGATCCCTCCATATCTCTAGTCTCCCCCTCCGCTGACCCTCAGCCCACAGGAAACGGTCAGCCATTCCTTCTCTCCCGAGATGTTGCCTGCCCAGCTGAGTTACTCCAGCATTTTGTGTCCATCAGTGGGTTTGTAGGAGAATTGGCCTCTGTAGATTGCTCCCGGTGTGTAGGGTGTGGATGAGAAAGTGGGATAACATCAAACACACACAACAGCAGAGCACAAGAAAAGCTCCCACGGCATGCAGTGTCTGTGCCGACCAGGATGAGAAGACTAACTCTTATCGGGTCTGAAGGGTCCTGACCCAAAACGTCATCCATCGCTCGGGCAGCTTACAACTCAGTGGTATGAACCTTGATGTCTCTCATTTCAGATAATCCCTGCATTCCCTCCCTCTCCATCCCCTCCCCCCACCCCAGTCGCTTCTCGTTCCCACCTAGCAGAACGGCCGGCTTTCTTTATCATCGTTACTCTTTTTTGTACGTCTTTCATTCATTTGTCCTATATCCCTCTACATCATTGTCTATATCTCTCGTTTCCCTCTTCCCTGACTAGTCTGAAGAAGGGTCTTGACACAAAGTCTCCCATCTCTCCAGAGATGCTGCCAGTCCCGCTGAGTTACTCCAGAATCTTGTGTCCATACTCCAGAGATGCTGCCTGACCCGCTGAGTTACTCCAGAATCTTGTGTCCATACTCCAGAGATGCTGCCTGACCCGCTGAGTTACTCCAGCATCTTGTCTTTTTTCGTAAACCAGCACCTACAGTTCCATGTGTCGACATCTAACTCTTATCCGCTTGCCTCCCTTCATTCCATGCATATCTGTCTGCCTCTCAAAGTCTCTTCAATGCCACTATTGTCTCTGCAGCCTGGGAAGAATTCACCAGCACAGTACATTTAGTTTAGAAAGACAGCGTGAAAACAGACCTCCCCCCCCCCCGGCCCAGCGAGTCCGCGCCGACCAGCTATCACCCCTACGCACGTTCTAGCCTACACGTTAGCGACAATTTACAGAGGCCAATTTACCTACAAACCCGCACATCTTTGGGATGTGGGAGGAAGCCGGAGGAAACCCACGCGGTCACGGGGAGAAGGTGCAATCTCCGTACAGACAGGATGAAAGCAGCCAGATGGTGTCGACCTGAAGGAAGCTTCAATTGCGGAATGAGACTGAAACTCCAGCATGGAGACAGGCCACGCGGTGTAATCAGTCCATGCCATTCATCCCGGAGAAGAACAATGAACCACGGACGATGCTGTCACTACCATGACCACTTCACGTTAAGCAAACAATTTACAGGCTCCCATCGCATTGCTAGCTTGGACGCGAGCGACCAAGGCAGCAGCAGCAGCAGCAGCGCAGGGCATAGCGAGACGCTGAACAGCCCTCTGACTGCAACCGCAAAGCAGGAAGGCCTTGGAATTTGCTCAAGCCCGCCTGCTCCCCACAGTGTCAAAGCACTGAACGCATCTTCTGACGTCACTCAGAGCTGGTCGAATGAAGCCAAGTTTCAAGGACAAACTGGCAGCAGAAACAAGGACCGCTCTGCCTACATCTACTGCACTCCGCTAAAAATATCCACAACTAGCACCAGTAAAACAGAGCGACAAAAATCACCTCAAATGCCATAGTGTGTCTAAAGACAAAGAATTTTTAAGAAGGAACTGCAGATGCTGGAAAATGGAGTTTCTCCAGCATTTTCTGTCTGCCTTCTAACGACAAAGAACCCATTTTATGGATAACCTTGCGGCCTAGATTTTTGAAATATCAATTCCTGGAAATGCCACTGCTATTTGCTCGCGACAACATTCTCCAAATACACCTTCTCACTCCTGGAAAGAAGATGAAAATCAAGACCGGAGTCTCCTGGAGACTAGTTTAGTTTAGAGATAGTGTGTTAAAACTGGCCCATCAGTCCACGCCGACCAGCGATCATCCCATTCACACTAGTTATCCCGCTTTCCCGTCCACTCCTCGCACACGAGGGAGCAATTTACAGAGGGCCGGTTGACCGGCAGTCCCGCACTTCTTGGGGGGATGCGGGAGGAAACCCAGACGCTCGCAGGGAGAACGTGCAAACTCCACACAGACAGCGCCCGAGGTCAGGATCGCACCCCGCGGCTCCGAATCCAAACTGATACCGGGATGCAGAAGTCAAATGGTCAGAACTCCACCTGGCTCCGGTCAGCAGAGTTCAACAACATCCTCATCCTCCCAGGCACACTCTGGGACGTCGGTGCCCAATTGCAGTTTAATTAAAATGACTCACTGAAAACCTGCAGCCTTAATCACTTGCCTCCACCACCCTTCTCCCTCCAGAGAACGGAACAATTAAAGCATTTTTAAGACAGGCAATTCAAAATCTAATTACACTGACAAAACCTCGACGGAGCTGGGATCAATCTCGCCTTGGGTCAGGTAACGAGGATGCAGGAACACCAGGGTTAAAACGCCAGCTAATAACATGGGACATAATCCATAGGTGGGATGCAGTATTTGAACTGGAGATCATGTCTGAGTCCATCAAGGGGATTTAAAAGGGAACTTCTCAGTCTTCTTCTTCTTCTGCAGCTCTGTTGAGGCGAGCCAGGCCAACGTGTCATCGTCCAGGTCAATCAGGCCTCGTTCACCATTCGGTGGCCGGTGTTTGGGGCAACTGGTGACGATGTGCTCCACCGTCTCATAGTTACTGTCTCAGTAAGTCATAGAAACATAGAAAATAGGCGCAGGAGGAGGCCATTCGGCCCTTCGAGCCAGCACCGCCATTCATTGTGATCATGGCTGATCGTACCCTATCAATAACCCATGCCTGCCTTCTCCCCATATCCCTTGACTCCACTAGCCCCTAGAGCTCTATCTAACTCTTAAATCCATCCAGTGACTTGGCCTCCACTGCCCTCTGTGGCAGGGAATTCCACAAATTCACAACTCTCTGGGTGAAAACGTTTTTTTCTCACCTCAGTCTTAAATGACCTCCCCTTTATTCTAAGACTGTGGCCCCTGGTTCTGGACTCGCCCAACATTGGGAACATTTTTCCTGCATCTAACTTGTCCAGTCCTTTTATAATTTTATACGTTTCTATAAGAGTCCCCCTCATCCTTCTAAACTCCAGTGAATACAAGCCTAGTCTTTTCAATCTTTCCTCATATGAGAGTCCCGCCATCCCAGGGATCGATCTCGTGAACCTACGCTGCACTGCCTCAATCGTAAGGATGTCTCTCCTCAAATTAGGAGACCAAAACTGTACACAATACTCCAGATGTGGTCTCACCAGAGCCATACACAACTGCAGAAGAAGAAAATCATGGCTGTGAATGTCCTGTACACCACTGTGTGCCTCCTGTGAATACACAAAGGATAATCCAACCCAACTCCACAAAGCGCTGGAGTAACGGGACGGCACGGTAGCGCACATAGCCGCTGCCTCACAGCACCAGAGACTCCGCTTCCATCATCACCCTCGCTTGCTGTGGGTGCGGAGTTTGCACGTTCTCCCTGTGACCGCGTGGGTTTCCGCCGGGTGCTCCAATTTCCTCCCACAATCCAAAGACGTGCGTTAATTGACTAAATTGCCCCGAGTACGTGGTCTTGGATAACTAGCGTGAACGGCTATTCAATGGTCAGCATGAACTCGTTGGGTCGAAGGGCCTGTTGCCTCTGCTGTATCTCTGAACTAAACTCAGCGGGTCAGGCAGCACCTCTGGAGAACATGGCGAGGTGACGTTTCGGTTCAGGATCCTTCTATAGACTCATAAGGGTCCTGGTTCAAAACGTCACCTATCATGTTCCCCACAGATGCTGCCTGACCCGCTGAGTTACTCCAGCACTCTGTGAAACGTCACCTATCCATGTTCTCCACAGATGCTGCCTGACCCGCTGAGATACTCCAGCACTCTGTGAAACTTCACCTATCCATGTTCTCCACAGATGCTGCCTGACCGCCTGAGTTACTCCAGCACTCTGTGAAACGTCACCTATCCATGTTCTCCACAGATGCTGCCTGACCCGCTGAGATACTCCAGCACTCTGTGAAAACGTCACCTATCCATGTTCTCCACAGATGCTGCCTGACCCGCTGAGTTACTCCAGCACTCTGTGAAACGTCACCTATCCATGTTCCCCACAGATGCTGCCTGACCCGCTGAGTTACTCCAACACTCTGTGAAACGTCACCTATCCATGTTCTCCACAGATGCTGCCTGACCCGCTGAGTTTCTCCAGCACATTATGCCTTTTAAATAAATAAATCAGCATCTGCATTTCTTTGTACCTACCTCCAGACTGTAATACAAATGAACTGAGTGCTGTGTAGCCTTGTAGCTATTCATTCAAACATAACGTTCTGACTTACATAGGCTTGTTCTTCAATAATAAGTGTTAACCTTAAAAGAAATATACTTTGAAGACGAGTATTTTAACCGCTGGAGGAACTCAGTGGGTCAGGCAGCATCTGCAGAGGGGAAATGAACAGGTGACGTTTTGGATCAGGATTAAAGAAAGATTATTTTAAAGCTGGAGGTAGACAAAAATGCTGGAGAAACTCAGTGGGCGAGGCAGAATCTATGGAGCGAAGGGAATGGAGAACGTTTCGGGTCGAGACCCTTCTTCAGACTGACGTGGGGGTTGGGGCGCGCGAAGAAGAAAGGTAGAGGCGGAGACAGTGGGCTGTGGGAGAGCTGGGAAGGGGAGGGGAAGGAGGGAGAAAGCAAGGACTACCTGAAATTGGAGAAGTGAATGTTCACACCGTTGGGGTGTAAACTACCCAAACAGAATATGAGGTGCTGCTCCTCCAAATTTACGGTGGGACTCACTCTGGCCATGGAGGAGGCCCAGGACAGAAAGGTCAGTGTGGGAACGGTTGACTTTGGAAGAGGAAGGATGAGGCTCCACAAACCTGTCTTCATCGATGGGGTCGATGGTGGAATGGGAGGGGGGGGGGGGAGTTGCTGGAGTAACTCAGCGGGTCGGACAACATCTCTGGAGAAAAGGAACAGGCTACATTTTGGCTCGAGACCCTTTCACTGAGCAGGATTGTCAATGCTGTTCACACATGCGAGCTTTGTACTGTCAAGGGCAAGCAGTGGATTGATTCACAGGATGCATTCGTGGGTCAAAACTACAGCCATAATAAATCTGAAGGGGAATTGCTAAGAATTTTGTTAGGTTGGTGAGGATGATAAACTTGCTACCCACTGGTCGTGGATGATACCTAGACCAGAAATGCATTCAAGGAGAAGAAAGGGAACACATGGAGACTTAAACGTTTTTAAAAATCATAAATATTAAGTGTTAACTTCTCTGCAGATTCTTCCCGACTCGCTCCCAGTATTTGGAAGCACAAGTATGACTCTATAGGAACAGTTTAGAGATATGGGCCGAATGCAGACAAGGGGACCATGGGCAGTTGGGCCGAAGGGCCTGCTTCCGTACTGTATCACTCTACGAATCCAAGGAACTGCAGATGCTGGAATCTTGAGCTTGCAACAAAATGCAGGAGGAACTCAGCAGGTCAGGCAACATCTGTGGAGGGAATGGACTGGCGACATGTTTGGGTCACACTGAGTGAGGGAGGGTCCCGACCTGAAATGTTGTTGGTTCATTTCCCTCCACAGAGGCTGCTGACCCGCTGAGTTCCTCCAGCATTTTGTTTTTCATTTCCAGTGCTTTGGTTTTTTTTTCGGATTTCCTAAAGTACATAAAAAAAAGAAAGGTAAATGATCATATGAATAAACAGTTCAATAAAGACGGCTTGGTAAGATTCACACTGTACAGAAACGTGTACCGATGGTTGGGTAGCATGGTGGCGCAGCTGGTAGAGCTGCTGCCTCACAGCGCCAGAGACCCGGGTTCCATCCCGACTACGGGTGCGCCTGTACGGAGTTTGTACGTTCTCCCCGTGACCTGCGTGGGTTTTTTCCCTCAGAGATCTTCGGTTTCCTCCCACACTCCAAAAGGCGTACAGGTTTGTAGGTTAATTGGCTTGGTGATAAATGTGTGTGTGTGTGTGTGTGTGTCTGTCTGTGTGCGTCTATCTGTCTGTGTGTGTCTATCTGTCTGTGTGTGTGTGTGTGTGTCTGTCTCTGTGTGTGTGTGCGCATGTGTGTGTGTGTGTGTGTCTGAGTGTATCTGTGTGTGTGTGTGTGTGTGCGCGTGTGTCTGTGTGTGCGTGTGCGTGTGTCTGTGTGTGTGTGTGTCTGTGTGTGTGTGTGTGTGTCTGTGTCTGTCTGTGTGTGTGTCTGTGCGTGTGTTAGTGTTAACGTGCCGGAATCGCCGGTCGGTGCGGACTCTGTGGGCCGAAGGGCCTGTTTTCTGCGCTGTATCTCTAGAATAAAAAGAAGCTAAAAGACTGAACAGCCTGTGCTGTAAATTCAAGGATTCATTACTGGACAACAGACAAAAACAAAAACAGCTTAAAAGAGAGATCTTCCAGTTTCCTAATCCATCTATTTTTGACTCCTTGGTGTCAGCACACTACCAGCGTGCCAGGAGTCTAGAGACTGGTGTAAAAGCAGCTTGTATATTAGTACCAACAGAGCAGTGAAAGGGTTTACACATATTGAGCAAGACCAATCTGGAAAAAATAACCTTCTCAGAAAGTCAGCTGAATGAATGGACTACACCGCGTATAACACACCAATTAAACCACGGCAACATGCCTTCGGTTATTATAAACACCCACCTTTCAGAAGGACAAGGACAGTCTCAGACAAACGGGTATTTAAAACACTGCCCTCAATCACAGGAGGTGCGGCTTCAGATGTGAACAGCACTCGCTGAAACACACTGGCAGATGGCCTGACAGCAAAATCAACTCTCTGACCAGTTGAATCTTCACTCTAAAGTGACTGCATCGGGGCAAGGAGGATTCAAAAACTCTGAAGATTCAATTTAGTTAATGGCCACAAGAATTTGTTTTGTATACAAAGGTGTTACGCCCAGATTCTCACAGTTTGGCCCACTCCTCTTAGAATATTCCTCGCAATGAGCTTGTTTACTGGAACAACTTCCTGGACACCAAACTCCAACTGTCTCTCAAGCAAAGACCACCACCGTACATCCGAGGCCCCGCTCAGCTCAGATGTCCCTCTGTCGAGGACAAGTTTCACTTTAGATTCCAGTCAGAGAGAAGTAGCCGGCTAATACGATCTTCAGAGGGGCTTTACTGAGTCCCTCTCTCTCTCACTGGCTGTGCACAGCAGAGACTCCACCTCCCCTTGCTTGCGAGGGCCAACTCCCAAGTTGGTTTCACTTCGGTTCAATCCAAAGAATCACGCACTAATCAGCAAGAGTCCACATTTCCCTCAGGGATTGATTGCAATGTGGTCTCTGTGATTTCATCATCTTGCAACAGTGGATCCCAAACCAAAATAGGTAATGGGCCTGTCCCACTGTACGAGTTCACCCGAGTTTCAAAAAAAAAAAATCAGACTCGTGGTAAGCACATAGAATGTACGTCGGAGCTCAGGGACGTCTCTTAGTGGCTCATGACGCTAACGGCAGGTACTCGGGAAACGCGGTAAGCTCGTGAAGATTTTTCAACATGTTGAAAAATGTCCACGAGAACCCCGAGTACCTACGAGCGGCTACTACCGTAATTCTCCGAGTTCGAATCAGGGGAAACTCGGGAGAACTTTTGAATTAGCTCGTACAGTGAGACAGCCCCAGAAGTAAGTTTATTGGCCAAGTAGTCACATACAAGGAATTAGCCTTGGTGCTCCGCCCACAGGTAACAACATGACATACAGTGACAGTTACGAATGACTCAGAAAACGCCAAACATTAATAATAATAAAACATTAATGATAAAACATCATTGAACCAACGAAATACCAGAGCAAAGGGAGGTTACAGATTTTTGGCTGTTGAGTAGAGCAACTACTCGGGGATTCTCTGTTTCAGAGGGCGGTGGAAGCAGGTTCTCTGGATGCTTTCAAGAGAGAGCTAGATAGGGCTCTTAAAATAGTGGAGTTAGGGGATATGGGAAGAAGGCAGGAACGGGGTACTGATTGGGGATGATCAGCCATGATCACATTGAATGGCGGTGCTGGCTCGAAGGGCCGAATGGCCTACTCCTGCACCTATTGTCTATAAAAACTGTTTTTATGTCTTGCTGTGGCAGCTTTGACAATCCAGAGTCGCCTTCCAGAGGGAAGTGATTCAAAGAGTTTGTGGCCAGGGTGAGCTTGCCCGCTCGTTTCCTGGCCCTTGCAGTTCGTCAATGGAGGGAAGGTTGCAGCCAATAACCTTCTCAGCTGATCGGACGATTCGCTGCAGCCTCCAGATGTCGTGCTTGGTGGCCGAGCCAAACCAGACCACGAAGGAGGTGAGGACAGACATTGGGTGTAGTGGCTTTAATTGCCACTACACCCAATACACAAATGCCATCCGACTTTCTAAATCTGGGGGCATTTAAGGAGGACTTTAGTTTAGTTTAGAGATACAGTGCGGAAATAGGTCCTTCGGCCCACCGAGTGGGCGCCGACAAACTGTGAAATTCTTTACCAGACGGCTGTGGTGGCTGGCAAAGGATATTTTTAAAGGCAGAGACAGATAGATTTGTGATTAGTACGGGTGTCAGGGGAAGGCAGGAGAATGGGGTGAGGGGGGGAGAGATAGATCAGCCATGATTGAATAATGGGAATAGACTTGATGGGCCGAATGGCCTACTTCTGCTCCTATCATTTATGACCCGGTGACCAGTGATCCATGCACACTAAAGGGCCTGTCCCACTTGGCGATTTTTTCGGCGACTGCCGGCGTCATATCAGTGTCACCAAAGATTTTGAACATTTCAAAATCCAGCGGCGACAAAAAAAAAAGCTGTGTCGCTTGAAAAAACACCGCGCACCAATACGTCGTCACACCACGTATTTTTCGGTGACCTGATACGTCAGTCAATGATGCCGGCAGTCGCCGAAAAAAATCGCCAAGTGGGACAGGCCCTTAACACCACCCTGCACACACCAGGGACAATTTACAAGAAACCAAGACATATAAACTTACAAACCTGCACGTCTTTGGGGTGTGGGAGGAAACCGGAGATCCCAGAGAAAAACCCACATGGTCACAAGGAGAACGTACAAACTCCAAACAGACAAGCACCCGCAGTCACGATGGAACCCGGGTTTCTGGCGCTGTGAGGCAGCCGCTCTGGACTCTCCCCCTACTGGAAACATCCACTCTATCCAGGCCTTTCATTATTCGGGTGGCTTCAATGAGATGACCTCTCATCCTTCTCGGTGGGCCGAAGGGCCTGTTTCCGCACTGTATCTCTAAAGTGAAAACATGGGGAGGTGACCCATATCCGAGGACAGGGCCCGACCAACGTCACCTATCCATGTTCTCCACAGATGCTGCCTGACCCGCTGAGTTACTCCAGCACTCTGTGAAACGTCACCTATCCATGTTCTCCACAGATGCTGCCTGACCCACTGAGTTACTCCAGCACTCTGTGAAACATCACCTATCCATGTTCTCCACAGATGCTGCCTGACCCACTGAGTTACTCCAGCACTCTGTGAAACGTCACCTATCCATGTTCTCCACAGATGCTGCCTGACCTGCTGAGTTACTCCAGCACTCTGTCCACATTTGGACAAGGTTAGGAATGTCTGCTGTTTGGACATACCAGTAAAAATAACAGCCCCAAAGGGGTTTTGTTTTAACATTGTTTCCAGATCACATTTAATGTCAGTGGATCCGTTACTGATGAGCCCTGAAGCTAATAAACCCATTTTAACATAACCAAGGTTAGCAAAAGTCAATACTGTGAAATTGCCCGTGGTTTTCAAGGTCAATCAATCCTCATCACTTGATATTCAGTGACAGTCCAATGTCAAGTCTATTCCAGCCACATAGACACTCATCTAACAGCACCATCTCAATGTGTTTTTAAATGGCAAAAAGAGGAACATTTTGTGCTACAAATGAATGAGAAAATGTGAATAAAAGAGGTAAAATTTGGTTGCAATCGCCCTCGTCGGCTCTCTCCACCGAGAGCTCAATTTCCCAAATTAAAACCAAAATCAAGCTCGAAGCAAACAGCACCTGTCCACGTTCTCCAAGGATGCTGCCTGACCTGCTGAGTTTAGTTCAGCGATACAGCGCAGAAACAGGCCCTTTGCCCCACCGAGCCGGCGAGGACCAGTGATTCTCGCGCATCAACACTGTCTTACGCGCACACTCGGGACAATTTACACTTGTGCCGAGCCAATTAACCGACAAACCAAGCCAATTAACCGACAAACCTTTGGAGTGTGGGAGGAAACCGGAGATCTCGGAGAAAACCCACGCAGGGGAGAACGTACAACTCCGTACAGACAGCACCGGTAGTCGGGATCTCTCTACCGCAATACCACTGCGCCACAAGTTAACATGTGATGAGCATTTGATGACACTGGGGCCTGTGCTCGCTGGAGTTTAAAAGAATGAGGGTGGGTGGGAACCTCATAAAATAGGAGTGGATGTGGAGAGGATGTTTCCACTAGTGGGAGAGTCTAGGATCAGCCTCAGAATTAAAGGACATTCCTTTAGGAAGGAGATGAGGAGGAATTGCTAGTCAGAGGGTGGTGAATCCGTGGAATTATTTGCCACAGACGGCTGTGGATGCCAAGTCGGTGGATATTTTTAAGGCAGAGATAGATTCTTGATTAGTACGGGTGTCAGAGGTTATGGGGAGAAGGCAGGAGAATGGTGTTTGGAGGGAGATAGATCAGCCATGATGCAATGGCGGAGTAGACTTGATGGGCCGAATGACCTAATTCTGCTGCTATCACTTATGATTTATGATCTTAGTCTAATCTCCTCTGTGATCCACATCCCTCCACTTGCATGTGCCTATCTAAAAGCCTCTTAAACGCCACTATCGTATCTGCCTCCACCACCACCCCTGGCAGCGCGTTCCAGGCACCCACTATTCTTTGCTCATTTCAGCCACAGGCAAGTTTTGCAAGATGTACAGAATAAAATAACTATGAATATAAGCTCTCGACTGCCTCTTACGAACAACAAATCGTTCTAAATGCTGAAAAGAGCGCGCGCCACTCTTGCAAATTCGCTGCCAGACGTGCAAATATTGGCCTGGATGTTTACGGAAACAGAAGAGGCAAAAATATATAAACACCCGCGAGATTCTGTTTGCAATAAAAATGTTCCAAATCAACTGAGAGTATCTAAATAATTTGCTGATTGTGACATTCGACACCTAACACTGCAAACGTCCAAAAATAGCTGCACAATGTGATTAAAACTAATTAAACCTCAATGCATATTAATGCAAATCCTTGTGAGTAGCAATAAATATTTAAATAATGTCGTAAAATATTCATAGCACAAGCGTACAATTTCCTACTGTCGGAGTTGTACGTGGCAAATAAAATGAGTGCAATATTAAAAAGTGCAACGAGAGAACAATTTAGAGTTTCCTGTACAATATTTTTTTTTTTTTTAAAGAAAAACTATCAGTAACGCATTTCCCGCAGCATGCAAAAACGGGCAACTATGTTCCAGCTTTAAACTTGATTCTTGATGAGGGACAGGGAGCAAACACGACAATTCAGGCCACAGGCATACCTACAAAACTTCCATTCCATAAAAATCACACTCTAATCGGACAGACCCTGCAGTCTGCTGCATTACTCCTGCACCTCAGCAGAGGAAGATGGTGCTCCATCTCAACTGCACCTTTGCAGAGTTGCAGAATAATATTACAACATGGTGTTTGTTACCTGCTGCTCCAGAAGCAGGAGTAACAGACGCCAGACCCGATTAAGACAGACCTTTTTTATCACTGTACACAGCAAGACGTTATTAAACATCACATTTCACCCCCCCCTCGACTTACTGCTGCAAGCCACCCCCTACCTCCCTCCCCCCACAGAGAGAGAGACAGAGAGAGAGACAGAGAGAGAGAGAGAGACAGGGGGAGAGAGACAGGGGGAGAGAGACAGAGGGAGAGAGAGACAGAGGGAGAGAGAGAGACAGAGGGAGAGAGACAGACAGAGAGAGACAGAGGGAGAGAGACAGAGGGAGAGAGAGAGACAGAGGGAGAGAGAGAGACAGAGGGAGAGAGAGAGACAGAGGGAGAGAGAGAGACAGAGGGAGAGAGACAGACAGAGGGAGAGAGACAGACAGAGGGAGAGAGACAGAGAGGGAGAGAGACAGAGAGGGAGAGAGACAGAGAGGGAGAGAGACAGAGAGGGAGAGAGGGAGAGAGACAGAGAGGGAGAGAGACAGAGAGGGAGAGAGACAGAGAGGGAGAGAGAGACAGAGAGAGAGACAGAGAGACGATGCCGGGTCCGAGACATATCAAAGCACCCACATGCAGTTTGCAAATCTGCCTCCATTATAAGAGTAGAACCGCACGGTTTCGCCTTCTGTCCGCCTTTGTGGAGTTTGCAGGTCTCTTCCCACGTCCCAAAGACGATGTGCGGGTGGGGGGGAGGGGGAGGGGGGAGGGGGGAGGGGAGTAATTGCCTAATTGCCCCCGGAGTGTGGGGAAGAGTTGGTGAAGGGGTAGTTAGTTGGTTTGCCGGCGGGCCTGCTTCCTGCACCACCAATCCTACGCAAAACTTCTGCAATTCAACTTTCACAATGAAACAATTTTTTTTTTAACAAAAAATATATATATATATACAAATCACGCCCGCGGCTGTAACATTGTTTTTTTTCTTTTCTCCTCCCCTCCCCAACTCTGTAAAAATAAAAGCAAGAACAAAAGGGGGTGGGGGGTAAAAGTGGCTGCAGAGAGCGTGCGGCCTACACGGTGGGAGAAAGGATGTGATGGAGGGGGCGGGAAGAGGCTGAGGGTCGGGAGCGAGCGTTGGGGGGGCGCGCACGGACAACAGCCGCGCATGTGCCCAGAGCCGGCAGTTGTAGTTTTCTTAACCCGCTCGCTCTGCCTCCAACCGTGGACAATCATGCAGGACGGACTACAACTCCCGGCGAGCACAGCGAAAGCGCTGCCCGCGGCGGGAGAGGGAGGGGGATGGCGGATGTTGTAGTTTTAAGCACCAGCTTGCACTGCATCCATCCGCAATCGCAGACTACACCTACCGGCGGGCATTGCGTGTAGGGACCCAAGATGGCGGAGAGAAGGGAAGGACGGCCTGCCCAGGGGAGGATGAGCACTGCCGGATGTTGTAGTTTTCAACACCCTTTTCCTCTGCCTGCAACTGCGGGACACCCCGCCTGCGTGGACTACAACTACCGGCGGGCAGTGCGCGAAGAGAACAAGTGGCCTGCGGGCGGAAGCCTGACCTGCCGCCTCTGGCTGGAGGAGGGGGGGGGGGGAGGGGAGGAGGGAGGGAGAGTGTCGGGCAAAGCCGTGGGAGAAAGAACTGAATGTGCAACGAACAGGAGGTGGGGGTGGGTGAGGAGAGAAAGAGACCGAGAGCGTAAGAAGCCACGGGGGGGGGGAAGGGGAGAGAAGTGGAGAAAGTGGGGTGTTGGGGGAAGGGGAGAGAAACATAGAAACATAGAAATTAGGTGCAGGAGTAGGCCATTCGGCCCTTCGAGCCTGCACCGCCATTCAATATGATCATGGCTGATCATCCAACTCAGAATCCCGTACCTGCCTTCTCTCCATACCCTCTGATCCCTTTAGCCACAAAGGGGCACATCTAACTCCCTCTTAAATATAGCCAATGAACTGGCCTCAACTACCCTCTGTGACAGAGAATTCCAGAGATTCACCACTCTCTGTGTGAAAAAAGTTCTTCTCATCTCGGTTTTAAAGGATTTCCCCCTTATCCTTAAGCTGTGACCCCTTGTCCTGGTCTTCCCCAACATCGGGAACAATCTTCCTGCATCTAGCCTGTCCAACCCCTTAAGAATTTTGTAAGTTTCTATAAGATCCCCTCTCAATCTCCTAAATTCTAGAGAGTATAAACCAAGTCTATCCAGTCTTTCTTCATAAGACAGTCCTGACATCCCAGGAATCAGTCTGGTGAACCTTCTCTGCACTCCCTCTATGGCAATAATGTCCTTCCTCAGATTTGGAGACCAAAACTGTACGCAATACTCCAGGTGTGGTCTCACCAAGACCCTGTACAACTGCAATAGAACCTCCCTGCTCCTATACTCAAATCCTTTTGCTATGAAAGCTAACATACCATTTGCTTTCTTCACTGCCTGCTGCACCTGCATGCCTACTTTCAATGACTGGTGCACCACGACACCCAGGTCTCGCTGCATCTCCCCTTTTCCTAGTCGGCCACCATTTAGAAGGGGGGGGGAGGAAGGAGGGAGAGGGAGGAAGGGGAGAGAGGGGGGGGGACATAGAAAACAGGTGCAGGAGTAGACCATTCGGCCCTTCGAGCCTGCACCGCCATTCAATGTGATCATGGCTGATCATCCAACTCAGTATCCTGCACCTGCCTTCTCTCCATACCCCCTGATCCCTTTAGCCACAAGGGCCACATCTAACTCCCTCTTAAATATAGCCAATGAACTGGCCTCAACTACCTTCTGTGGCAGAGAATTCCACAGATTCACCACTGTCTGTGTGAAAAAAGTTTTTCTCATCTCGGTCCTAAAAGATTTCCCC
This sequence comes from Malacoraja senta, assembly GCA_038087875.1. Taxonomy (NCBI): domain Eukaryota; kingdom Metazoa; phylum Chordata; class Chondrichthyes; order Rajiformes; family Rajidae; genus Malacoraja; species Malacoraja senta. The sequence goes on from JAXLNO010004687.1 coordinate 91,904, forward strand.
CTTATCCTTAAACTGTGCCCCCTTGTCCTGGACTTCCCCAACATCGGGAACAATCTTCCTGCATCTAGCCTGTCCACCCCCTTAAGAATTTTTGTAAGTTTCTATAAGATCCCC
>JAXLNO010004687.1:92217-119458 GCA_038087875.1 Malacoraja senta
GGCGGTCGACGACGGCTTCTCCTCCCCCCTCAGGTTAAAAACAAAACCCCCGCCGCCGCCGCCGCCATTCGCCCTCACACCACATTAACCCTCCATTATCCACACACACACACACACAACCCGCGTGTACATACGTTTTAGGCGAGCGAGCGATCCTCGCCTCACAGATCACCGCCCCCCCCCCCCCCCCTCGGCGTCTGTCTGTCTTTGATTTCCTCCGGCTCTTCCCGCATTCAGCGGTGGCTGCCCTGTTGCTGCTGCTGCTGCTGCTGCTGCCCGCCTCCAAATCTCCTCCTCCTCCTCCCCTCCGACCGGCGGTCCTATTGTTTTCCGCCTTCAGAAAAAAAAACACGACTACAGCCCTCCCCCAACTCTCTCACTCTATCCTCCCTCCTCCCTTCTCCCTCCTCCTGCCCCCCCCCCGGCGACCTCCCACCGCACGGGGGCGCTGAAGGGGCGCGCCTGCGTACTGCCGCCGCCCCCCCCCCCGCTTTGAGTGGTGGTGGCGGCCATCTTTGATCAAGGCAAGGCATGAGGTTCAAGTCAAGTCAAGTGGAGTTACACAAAAATGCTGGAGAAACTCAGCGGGTGCAGCAGCAGCATCTATGGAGCGAAGGAAATAGGGCAACGTTTCGGGCCGAAACCCTTCTTCAGACTTCAGTGGAGTTCATTGACTCACTTGGATTTTTAAAGATTTTATTTCTTGTCATTTGAGGCTCAAACGAATCTCCGTTTCCACAGCCACACAACAAAACAATTCCCACACGACACACAAACAATTCAATTTACAGACAAGACATCCATCACAGTGAATTAGAGAGATTAGAGATTCCTTTATTTGTCATTCAGACCTTTCGGTCTGAACGAAATTTCGTTGCCTGCAGTCATACATATAATAATAAATAAATAACAAAACACACAATAAACACAAATTAACGTCCACCACAGTGTGTTCACCAGCACCTCCTCACTGTGATGGAGGCAAAAGTCTTAAAGTCTCTGTCTCTTCCCTCCTTGTTCTCCCTCTGCGCTGAGGCGATCCAGGCTTCGGTTGTGATCCCACCGGGTGATGGTAAGTAAGGCAATCCCGCGGCTGAATCCGTGCTCCGTCCGCGATGGGCCGGTTCAAATCTCCTTGGCTCCATAGATGCTGCTGCACCCGCTGAGTTTCTCCAGCATTTTTGTGCACCTTCGATTTTCCAGCATCTGCAGTTCCTTCTTTAACACAGTGAATCTCCTCCTCACTGTGATGGAAGGCAAAGTCTTTTCTCTCTCCCCCTGCACCACCTTATGACCAGTCTGAAGAAGGGTTTCGGCCCGAAACGTTGCCTATTTCCTTCGCTCCATAGATGCTGCTGCTGCTGCTGCACCCGCTGAGTTTCTCCAGCATTTTTGTCTACCTTCGATTTTCCAGCATCTGCAGTTCCTTCTTAAACAAGTGAGTCTGTTCTCATGTGTCCATGATAGGACAATGACATTCTTGCTTTGCTTCAGCACAACAGAACATAGTAGGTACACAAAAAATGCTGGAGAAACTCAGCGGGTGCAGCAGCATCTATGGAGCGAAGGAAATAGGCAACGTTTCGGGCCGAAACCTTTCTTCAGAACATAGTAGGCATTGACTACAAAAACAGATCAGTGTGTCCATAGTCTGAACATACAAAATAATAATAATAATAAAATAATAAACTTTATTTCGGACTCAAGGTCCAGACAAGGGGCAACATTACATAAAAATGCATTGCATATTAAAAAACATCATAAACTACATATAAAATCTTAGTATATCACTTATTAAAGCATCATAAATTATATATTTTAAAAAAAAATAGGTGCAGGAGTAGGCCATTCGGCCCTTCGAGCCAGCACCGCCATTCAATATGATCATGGCTGATCATCCAACTCAGTATCCTGTACCTGCCTTCTCTCCATACCCCCTGATCCCTTTAGCCACAAGGGCCACATCTAACTCCCTCTTAAATATAGCCAATGAACTGGCCTCAACTACCTTCTGTGGCAGAGAATTCCACAGATTCACCACTCTCTGTGTGAAAAATGATTTTCTCATCTCGGTCCTAAAAGACTTCCCCCTTATCCTTAAACTGTGACCCCTTGTTCTGGACTTCCCCAACGTCGGGAACAATCTTCCTGCATCTAGCCTGTCCAACCCCTTAAGAATTTTGTAAGTTTCTTTAAGATCCCCCCTCAATCTTCTAAATTCTAGCCGAGTACAAGCCGAGTCTATCCAGTCTTTCTTCATATGAAAATCCTGGCATCTCAGGAATCAGTCTGGTGAACCTTCTCTGTACTCCCACATACGAGATGTGCAGTGAAATGAAAAGTGGCAATGCTGGCGGACTTTGTGCAAAAAACAAACAAACAAACTACAAACAGAATGGAACAGAAATCACATATTATTTTACATATTAAATATTGAGGGGGGATGGAAAAAAAAACCAGGTTGCAGGAGTAGTAAGTAGGCCGTTCGGCCCCATTCAATATTATCATGGCTGATCATCCAGAATCAGTTGGACAAAGACCCATCATTTATTTATTTGCCTCTGTCCTCCACAATTTGAGATTTGCAATAGGAAAAAAAAAAATGACATCGGATTTTAATATTTATTAATTTCATGTAGTCCCTGCTTTCTCCCTCTTTCCCCTCCCCATCCCAGCTCTCCCACAGCCCACTGTCTCCGCCAAAGATCCTATAGCTATAGGATCTTGGTCTCCGCCTCTTCCTTTCTTCTTCCCGCCCCCCTCCCCCCGCATCAGTCTGAAGAAGGGGTCTCGACGCAAAACGTCGCCTTTTTCCTTCGCTCCATAGATGCTGCCTCACCCGCTGAGTTTCTCCAGCATTTTTGTCTACCTCAGATTGTAATAAAGGCCAATTTTATACATTTTGGTTTCACCCGAAACGTCACCCATTCCTTCTCTCCAGAGATGCTACCTTCGATTTAAACCAGCATCTGCAGTTCTTTCCTACACATGTAACAACGTGGTTAGCCTGTGTTCGGTGATGGGCCGAATGGCCTAATTCTGCTCCTTGAACTTATGAATAACACACAGATAATACAATAATCGATAATACAACCATAGTAGCGCAAAACTGAAGTCCGCAGTGCAACAAAAAAACCTAGTCCGTCGAAGGTCACAGTTGCTGAGGTTAGTGTTGTGCAGTGTTCAAGAGCCTGATGGTTGTTGGGAAGAAACATAGAAACATAGAAAATAGGTGCAGGAGTAGGCCATTCAGCCCTTCGAGCCTGCACCGCCATTCAATGTGATCATGGCTGATCATCCAACTCAGTAGGGTTTCGGCCCGAAACGTTGCCTATTTCCTTCGCTCCATAGATGCTGCTGCACCCGCTGAGTTTCTCCAGCATTTTTATGTACCTTCAATTTTCCAGCATCTGCAGTTCCTTCTTAAACATCCAACTCAGTATCCTATACCTGCCTTCTCTCCATACCCCCTGATCCCTTTAGCCACAAGGGCCACATCTAACTCCCTCTTAAATATAGCCAATGAACTGGCCTCAACTACTTTCTGTGGCAGAGAGTTCCACAGATTCAAGAAGCTGTTCTTGAAGCTGGAGGTGACGGTTTTCAAGCTCCTGTACCTTCTTCCTGATGGTAGCAGGGAGATGAGAGCGTGGCCAGGGTGGTGTGGGTCTCTGATGATGCTGGCTGCCTTTTTGAGGCAGCGACTCCTGTAGGTCCCTTCGATGGTGGGGAGGTCAGTGCCCGTGATGGACTGGGCAGTGCCCACCACTCTCTGTTAAACTAATCACTGTTAAACCTGAAACAGCGGCAACACCGACTCCTAAGGATCAGACCTTTAGATTTAAAATAATGTTTAAATATCGGGCAGAATTCCTAAGACTGACGAACAGAGTGAGTGGGTCTGTGTGCGCTGTCTCCTCGAGCGTATAAAGGCACAGGTTGTCGGAGCGAGTCGTCTCTGGCACAGAACGGGAGTGAGCGGCTGCGGAGAAGGGACAGGATGTTCAGGAGAGTGTTTCTCGTTTGCTGTTTATTCCTTCCCACTCTGGGACAGGGTAGGTACCAGGGCAGTTCAGGGGGGCTTTGTGTCACCAACTGGGGGAAAGTCTGGGAACAAGAGCCCCAATGGATGTTTAAGAGGGAACTGCAGATGCTGGAAAAATCGAAGGTAGACAAAAATGCTGGAGAAACTCAGCGGGTGAGGCAGCATCTATGGAGCGAAGGAAATAGGCAGCGTTTCGGGTCGAGACACTTCTACAGACTGATGGGGGGGTGGGGGGGGGAAGAAGAAAGGAAGAGGAGGAGACGGTGGGCTGAGGGAGAGCTGTAAAGGGGAGGAGAAAGCCGGGACTACCTGAAACTGGAGAAGTCAATGTTCATACCGCTGGGGTGGATGGTCAGTCACGGTGGGGAACTTTGGACAACACAAGCGGGGTCTTTGCGAGTGAGGGGAGAGGGGCAGTGAGGAGGGAGACCTTCCTCTTGTGTCCTGAGTCACAGGACATAGACAATAGGTGCAGGAGTAGGCCATTCGGCCCTTCGAGCCAGCACCGCCATTCAATGTGATCATGGCACACGGTATTGGGGGTTCAGTATTGATGTGGATAGAGAACTGGCTGGCAGACAGGAAGCAAAGAGTAGGAATAAACGGGTCCTTTTCACAATGGCAGGCAGTGACTAGTGGGGTACCGCAAGGTTCAGTGCTGGGACCCCAGCTATTTACGATATAAATGATTTGGATGAGGGAATTGAATGCAACATCTCCAAGTTTGCGGATGACACGAAGCTGGGGGGGCAGTGTTAGCTGTGAGGAGGATGCTCGGAGGCTGCAAGGTGACTTGGATAGGCTGGTTGAGTGGGCAAATGCATGGCAGATGCAGTATAATGTGGATAAATGTGAGGTTATCCACTTTGGTGGCAAAAACAGGAAAGTAGACTATTATCTGAATGGTGGCCGATTAGGAAAAGGGGAGATGCAACGAGACGTGGGTGTCATGGTACACCAGTCATTAAAAGTAGGCATGCATGTGCAGCAGGCAGTGAAGAAGGCGAATGGTATGTTAGCATTCATAGCAAAAGGATTTGAGTATAGGAGCAGGAAGGTTCTACTGCAGTTGTACAGGGTCTTGGTGAGACCACACCTGGAGTATTGCGCACAGTTTTGGTCTCCTAATCTGAGGAAAGACATTCTAGCCATAGAGGGAGTACAGAGAAGGTTCACCAGACTGATTCCTGGGATGTCAGGACTTTCATGTGAAGAAAGACTGGATAGACTCGCTTGTACTCGCTAGAATTTAGAAGATTGAGGGGGGATCTTATAGAAACGTACAAAATTCTTAAGGGGTTGGACAGGCTAGATGCAGGAAGATTGTTCCCGATGTTGGGGAAGTCCAGAACAAGGGGTCACAGTTTAAGGATAAGGGGGAAATCTTTTAGGACCGAGATGAGGAAAACATTTTTCACACAGAGAGTGGTGAATCTCTGGAATTCTCTGCCACAGAAGGTAGTTGAGGCCAGTTCATTGGCTATATTTAAGAGGGAGTTAGATGTGGTCCTTGTGGCTAAAGGGATCAGGGGGTATGGAGAGAAGGCAGGTACAGGATACTGAGTTGGATGATCAGCCGTGATCATATCGAATGGCGGTGCAGGCTCGAAGGGCCGAATGGCCTACTCCTGCACCTATTTTCTATGTCTATGTCTATGGCTGATCATCCCCAATCAGTACCCCGTTCCTGCCTTCTCCCCATATTCCCTGACTCTGCTATTTTTAAGAGCCCTATCTAGCTCTCTTGAAAGCATCCAGAGAACTTGCCTCCACTGCCCTCTGAGGCAGAGAATTCCACAGACTCACCACTCTCTGTGTGAAAAAGTGTTTCCTCATCTCCGTTCTAAATGGCCGACCCCTTATTCTTGTCCACTCTCCTTGTTCCCTCACCCACCGTCCCCACCCTCGACCTTTCTCACCGCCAGGGGGAGGCCAAACACAAACGAAGAGGATCTGAACCTCACATTCCCACCTGGTCCATCCTCACCCAGTCAGAAGAGCAAGCTGTAACCAAAGGGTCAGTTATATGCTGGGATGAAGGAAAGAGCGTTCATGTCGCGGCCCCTGTTTCCACCAATCTTTCCAACCCCAAGCACAAGAAGCACAAGACAGACACCATTGTATGCAGATTCCGAGAAGTGTGTTCAGCTCTGGCTGAATAACTTCTAATCATGTGTGTGGACTCGACAAGAAGTAGTCATATGCTCATCCCCTGCCTCCCAGCCTTGGGGCGATGGCATCTGAGTTCCATCCTGACTACAGGTGCTGTTTGTACGGAGTTTGTATGTTCTCTCCGTAATCACCAAGCGCAGGCTCGGCGATCGTTTCGCTGAACACCTCGGCTCAGTCCGCCTAAACCTACCTGACCCAGCACTTCAACTCCCCCTCCCCCTCCCATTCCCACACTGACCTTTCTGTCCTGGGTCTCCTCCACTGTCAGAGTGAGGCCCAGCGCAAATTGGAGGAACTTCATCTCATATTTCGCTTGGGTAGTTTACATCCCAGCGGTATGAACATTGACTTCTCTAACTTCAGATAGCCCTTGCTTTCCCTCTCTCTCCATCCCCTCCGTCTTCCCAGTTCTCCCACCAGTCTTACTGTCTCCGACTACATTCTATCTCTGTACCGCCCACTCCTCTGACATCAGTCTGAAGTAGAGTCTCGACCCGAAACGTCACCCATTCCTTCTCTCCAGAGATGCTGCCTGTCCCGCTGAGTTACTCCAGTATTTTGTGTCCATCTGCCTGTGACCTGCGTGGGTTTTCTCCGGGTGCTCCGGTTTCCTCCCACACTCCAAAGACGTACAAGTTTGTAGGTTAATTGGCTTGGTTAAATTGTCCTTAGTGTGTAGGATAGTGCTAGTGTGTATGGGGATCGCTGGTCAGCGCGGACTCTGTGGGCCGAAGGGCCTGTTTCCGCGGTGTATCTCTAAACTAACTAAACTATAACAAATCCCAAAGGCGTGCAGTCTGAGGGTGGGGAGGGGGGGTAAACTGGTGGATTTGTGGGCACACCTGGTAGCAGACAGGGGCATTGTCACGGCGGTGCAGCGGGTAGAGCAGCTGCCTCACGGTGCCGGAGACCCGGGTTCGATCCTGACTTAGTGACCTACTGTTGTCCTGATTTAGATGATGCGGCCAGAGGGGTCTCGGTGGAGAAGGCCCTGCCCTTGGTTGGGTCGTTGATGGAGGGGGGGGAGGAGAGGGCAGCAACTCTACAAACCCGGGTTGGTCTCGCCAAGAGGAAGCTGGCCTTCACCTTTCCCCGCCAGAGCCCGGACGGCCGCAACATTGGCATCATCTGCCGGTACGTGGGGCAGAGGAAGAACGACCCCCCCGACTGGTTGCCCGGCGCCAACCTCAAACAACTTCGCCGCCAGGCCAACGCGCTGCAGAGAATGGAGGACGCGTACATCAAGTGTTGCGGTGGTCAGAACGTGTGGATGCGGCTGCAGTGTGCTCTGGCCGGGGTGAGGCTCCGTGATGCCCATCGCCCGGGGCAGGGAGGAGGTCTCGCGTTGGGTGGGAGCGTTCTTACAAACACTACTGAGATTTCCCAGTGAGGTAACGAGACCCAAAGTAACTGCGTGTCAGTCTATGGAGAAGGGACAAAGTGTTAGAATAACTCAGCTGGTCAGGCAGCATCTATGGAGAAGGGACAAAGTGCTGGAGTAACTCAGCAGGTCAGGCAGCATCCATGGAGAAGAGACAAAGTGCTGGAGTAACTCAGCGGGTCAGGCAGCATCCATGGGGAAGGGACAAAGTGCTGGAGTAACTCAGCAGGTCAGGCAGCATCTATGGAGAAGGGACAAAGTGCTAGAATAACTCAGCGGGACAGGCAGCATCCATGGAGAAGAGACAAAGTGCTGGAGTAACTCAGCGGGTCAGGCAGCATCTATGGAGAAGGGACAAAGTGCTGGAGTAATTCAGCAGGTCAGGCAGCATCTATGGAGAAGGGACAAAGTGCTAGAATAACTCAGCGGGACAGGCAGCATCTATGGAGAAGGGACAAAGTGCTAGAATAACTCAGCGGGTCAGGCAGCATCTATGGAGAAGACTGAAGGGTCTGTACCTGCACTGTACTGTTCTATGTTGCATGAGGGGCTTAGACTTATCCCCAGGGTCACCGACTCCAACACCAGAGGGCACAGGTTCTACGGTGATAGGGGAAAGTTTAAACAGGAACCAGTGGGCAAATTTTTCACACAGAGAATGGTGGGTACATGGAACCAGCTGCCAGAGGAAGTCGTTGAGGCAGGGACTATAACAGCATTTAAAAAACATTTGGACAGGTACATGGATAGGAAAGGTTAAGAAGGATATGAGCCAAACGTGGGCAGGTGGGACTAGTAGGGATGGGACATCTTGGTCGGTGTGGGCCGAAAGGCCTGTTTCCGTGCTGTGTTGCACAATGATTCTCAGCCTGGTTTGGCACCTGGGTTCGTACATAGATACATAGAAAATAGGTGCAGGAGTAGGCCATTCGGCCCTTCGAGCCTGCACTGCCATTCAATATGATCATGGCTGATCAACTCAGTATCCCGTACCTGCCTTCTCTCCATACCCCCTGATCCCTTTAGCCACAAGGGCCACATCTAACTCCCTCTTAAATATAGCCAATGAACTGGCCTCAACTACCCTCTGTGGCAGAGAGTTCCAGAGATTCACCACTCTCTGTGTGAAAACGTTTTTTCTCATCTCGGTCTTAAAGGATTTCCCCCTTATCCTTAAGCTGTGACCCCTTGTCCTGGACTTCCCCAACATCGGGAACAATCTTCCTGCATCTAGCCTGTCCAGCCCCATAAGAATTTTGTAAGTTTCTATAAGATCCCCTCTCAATCTCCTAAATTCTAGAGAGTATAAGCCGAGTCTATCCAGTCTTTATTCATATGAAAGTCCTGACATCCCAGGAATCAGTCTGGTGAACCTTCTCTGCACTCCCTCTATGGCTATAATGTCCTTTCTCAGATTTGGAGACCAAAACTGTACGCAATACTCCAGGTGTGGTCTCACCAAGACCGTGTACAACTGCAGTAGAACCTCCCTGCTCCTATACTCAAATCCTTTTGCTATGAAAGCTAACATACCATTCGCTTTCTTCACTGCCTGCTGCACTTGCATGCCTACTTTCAATGACTGGTGTACCATGACACCCAGGTCTCGCTGCATCTCCCCTTTTCCTAATCGGCTACCATTTAGATAATAGTCTGCTTTCCTGTTTTTGCCACCAAAGTGGATAACCTCACATTTATCCGCATTATATTGCATCTGCCAAACATTTGCCCACTCACCCAGCCTATCCAAGTCACCTTGCAGTCTCCTAGCATCCTCCTCACAGCTAACACTGCCCCCCAGCTTAGTGTCATCCGCAAACTTGGAGATGTTGCCTTCAATTCCCTCATCCAGCTCATTAATATAAATTGTAAATAGCTGGGGTCCCAGCACTGAGCCTTGCGGTACCCCACTAGTCACTGCCTGCCATTGTGAAAAGGACCCGTTTACTCCTACTCTTTGCTTCCTGTTTGCCAGCCAGTTCTCTATCCACATCAATACTGAACCCCCAATACCGTGTGCTTTAAGTTTGTATATTAATCTCTTATGTGGGACCTTGTCGAAAGCCTTCTGAAAGTCCAGATACAACACATCCACTGGTTGTCCCCTATCCACTCTACTAGTTACATCCTCGAAAAATTCTATAAGATTCGTCAGACATGATTTACCTTTCGTAAATCCATGCTGACTTTGTCCAATGATTTCACCACTTTCCAAATGTGCTGCTATCCCATCTTTAATAACTGTAGCAGTTTCCCCACTACCGATTTTAGACTAACTGGTCTGTAATTCCCCGTTTTCTCTCTCCCTCCCTTCTTAAAAAGTGGGGTTACGTTTGCTACCCTCCAATCCTCAGGAACTACTCCAGAATCTAAAGAGTTTTGAAAAATTATCACTAATGCATCCACTATTTCTGGAGCTACTTCCTTAAGTACTCTGGGATGCAGCCTATCTGGCCCTGGTGATTTATCGGTCTTTAATCCATTCAATTTACCCAACGCCACTTCCCGACTAACCTGGATTTCACTCAGTTCCTCCATCTCCCTGTGAAGACGGAACCAAAGTAGTTATTCAATTGGTCCGCCATATCCTTGTTCCCCATGATCAATTCGCCTGTTTCTGACTGCAAGGGACCTACATTTGTTTTAACTAATCACTTTCTCTTCACATATCTATAAAAACTTTTGCAGTCAGTTTTTATGTTCCCTGCCAGTTTTCTTTCATAATCTATTTTCCCTTTCCTAATTAAGCCCTTTGTCCTCCTCTGCTGGTCTCTGAATTTCTCCCAGTCCTCTGGTATGCTGCTTTTTCTGGCTAATTTGTACGCATCATCTTTTGCTTTGATACTATCCCTGATTTCCCTTGTTATCCACGGATGCACTACCTTCCTTGATTTATTCTTTTGCCAAACTGGGATGAACAATTTTTGTAGTTCATCCATGCAGTCTTTAAATGCCTTCCATTGCATATCCACCGTCAACCCTTTTAGAACTAATTGCCAGTCAATCTTGGCCAATTCACGTCTCATACCCTCAAAGTTACCTTTCTTTAAATTCAGAACCATTGTTTCTGAATTAACAATGTCACTCTCCATCCTAATGAAGAACTCAACCATATTATGGTCACTCTTGCCCAAGAGGGCACGCACAACAAGACTGCTAACTAACCCTTCCTCATTACTCAATACCCAGTCTAGAATAGCCTGCTCTCTCGTTGGTTCCTCTACATGTTGGTTTAGATAACTATCCCGCATACATTCCAAGAAATCCTCTTCCTCAGCACCCCTGCCAATTTAATTCACCCAATCTATATGTAGATTGAAGTCACCCATTATAACTGTTTTGCCTTTGTTGCACGCATTTCTAATTTCCTGTTTGATGCCATCCCCAACTTCACTACTACTGTTAGGTGGCCTGTACACAACACCCACCAGCGTTTTCTGCCCCTTAGTGTTTCGCAGCTCTACCCATATCGATTCCACATCCTCCAAGCTAATGTCCTTCCTTTCCACTGCGTTAATCTCTCTAACCAGCAACGCTACCCCACCTCCTTTTCCTTTCTCTCTATCCCTCCTGAATATTGAATATCCCTGGATGTTCAGCTCCCAGCCTTGGTCGCCCTGGAGCCATGTCTCCGTGATCCCAACTATATCATAATCATTAATAGCTATCTGCACGTTCAACTCATCCACCTTATTACGAATGCTCCTTGCATTGAGATATAAAGCCTTCAGGCATGTTTTTGCAACGCTCTTACCCCTTTTACAATTATGTTGAAAAGTGGCCCTTTTTGATTTTTGTCCTGGATTTGTCTGCCTGCCACTTTTACTTTTCACCTTGCTACCTTTTGCTTCCGCCCGCATTTTACACCCCTCTGTTTCTCTGCTCACCCATTTAAGAACCCCACCACCTCTTATTCTCTGTTTATTATTGTTTTCTTCTTCCCCCCCCTACATGTTGGGTCTGAGTGCTTTCCTTCTCTGCCTCCTGCCTCACACACTGTCTAATAGCTTTCTCTATTTGAGTCCCTCCCCCCAACCGTACGGAGGGGTTGGGCCGAAGGGCATGTTTACTGCTGTCTCAACCTGAATCCCTGACGTCTCTTTCAGTGGATCAGTTCACTGGACCAGTACTGCGATGAAGAATTCTTGGTCATGACCTTGTGGCACGAGTGCTGCAAGCTGTGGGGGGCTGAGAGATTCGACTGCTTCACGCAGGCAGTGCCCGCTCGGAGCTACGTACCCTGATCCCCGGACACTGACTTCCATCCCGGACAGAACATCCAGCTCCTACACCAGTTGCTTTCAGATGCATTTGTTTCCTGGTTTCTTTTCTGTGAATTGGATCTCGTGAATTGAATTGGATTCGAATTGAATATCCATTTTGTCCTTTGAATTTGAATTGAATTGAATTGTATCAAATTAATTAAATTGTGTGGATTGAATTGAATTCCCATCTGTGAATTGGATCCTTTGGATTTGAATAGAATTTCCATTGTGTCCCTTGAATTTGAATTGAATTGTATCCCTTGAATTGAATTTATGTTGAATTGAATTTATGTTGAATTGAATTGTATCAAATGAATTGAATTGTGTGGATTGAATTCCCTTTTGTGAATTAGATCCTTTGAATTGAATTGAATTGTATCAAATGAATTGAATTGTGTGGATTGAATTGAATTCCTGTGAATTAGATCCTTTGAATTGAATTGAATTTCTATTGTATACCTTGAATTTTCATTGAATTTGCATTGAATTGTATCCCTTGAATTACATTTGGATTTAATGGAATGTGATTGAATTTGAATTCAATTCAATTTGAATAGGATTTGAAATCAATTGAATTGGTCCCTTGAATTGAATTCCTTTCTGTGATTTGGATACCTTGTTGAATTGTTTTTCTTTCAGACTAATGTTTAACGCTAATAAAAGTCGTTTAGCAAAGCAGCAACACTGTGTTCCTGTATCGCTCCGTCCTGTTCTTTCCCTAATGATAGCTGGAAAGTTGCCAGTCTGAAGTCCCGACCCGAAACGTCACCTAACCACGATCTCCAGAGACGCTGAAACAAGGAACTGCAGATGCTGATGTACAAAGAAGGACGCAAAGTGCAGGGGTGCCTCAGCGAGTCAGGCAACATCCCGGGAAAACATGGATAGGTGACGTTTTGGGTCGGGACCCTTCTTCAGACTGAAAAACCCAAAACACCACCTATCCATGTTCCCCAGAGATGCTGCCTGACCCGCTGAGATACTCCAGCACTCTGTGAAACATCACCTATCCATGTTCTCCACAGATGCTACCTGTCCCGCTGAGTTACTCCAGCACTCTGTGAAACGTCACCTATCCATGTTCCCCAGAGATGCTGCCTGACCCGCTGAGATACTCCAGCATTCTGTGAAACGTCACCTATCCATGTTCTCCACAGATGCTGCCTGACCCGCTGAGATACTCCAGCATTCTGTGAAACGTCACCTATCCATGTTCTCCACAGATGCTGCCTGACCCGCTGAGTTACTCCAGCACTCTGTGAAACATCACCTATCCATGTGCTCCACAGATTATGCCTGACCCGCTGAGTTACTCCAGCACTCTGTGAAACGTCACCTATCCATGTTCTCCACAGATGCTGCCTGACCCGCTGAGTTACTCCAGAATTTTGTGTCTTTTTTTTTTGCTGGGAATGTTGAGTTGAATTGAATTGAAAAATGCGGCATTGAAACAGGCCGTTCGCCCCGCCAACCTGTGGAATTCTCTGCCTCAGAGGGCGGTGGAGGCAGGTTCTCTGGATGCTTTCAAGAGAGAGCTAGATAGGGCTCTTAAAAATAGTGGAGTCAGGGGATATGGGGAGAAGGCAGGAACGGGGTACTGATTGGGGATGATCAGCCATGATCACATTGAATGGCGGTGCTGGCTCGAAGGGACGAATGGCCTACTCCTGCACCTATTGTCTATTGGCCATCGATCGCCATTCACACTACTATGTAATCCCACTTTCTCATCCACTCCCGACAGACTAGGGGCAATTTAAAGAGGCCCTCCTCCCGCAGCAGGGCGCCCCCTCCTCACCCCCTTCCCCCCGTGGCACCCCCTTCTCACTGCCCCTCCATACTTGTATCATTCCTCTCCTCAAATCTTCTGACATTGATTAAAGTTCACTCACTACATGGAAGGTGAGGTATTCTGTTAACATTTACGGATCTGGAGACAGGTGGGTGGGGACAGGTGGGTGGGGACAGGTGTGTGTGGAGACAGGTGCGTGGGGACAGGTGAGTGGGGACAGGTGGGCACAGGTGTGTCTGGAGACAGGTGAGTGGGGACAGGTGTGTGGGGACAGGTGAGTGGGGACAGGTGAGTGGAGACAGGTGTGTGTGGAGACAGGTGAGTGGGGACAGGTGTCTGGGGACAGGTGTGTGGGGACAGGTGTGCGTGGGGACAGGTGCCTGGGGGCGGGGACAGATGTGTCTGGGGACAGGTGTGTCGGGACAGGTGAGTGGGGACAGGTGTGTCTGGGGACAGGTGAGTGGGGACAGGTGTGTGTGGAGACAGGTGCGTGGGGCAGGTGCCTGGGGACAGGTGAGTGGGGACAGGTGTGTGTGGAGACAGGTGCGTGGGGACAGGTGTCTGGGCAAGACGTTAGGTGGGTTAACCCTGTAACAGATTACACTGAGAGTGGCGCCAGTGGCATTATTAACAAGTAACCCAAGACTGAGGGGCAGAATGGGTGGGTCTGTGTGCTCTGTCCCCTCCCCTCGAATGTATAAAGACACAGGTTGTCGGAGCGAGTCGTCTCCGGCACAGAACGGGAGTGAACAGCTGCGGAGAAGGGACAGGATGTTCATGAGAGTGTTTCTCCTTTGCTGTTTATGCCTCCCCACTCTGGGACAGGGTAGGTATCAGGGCAGTTCAGGGGGGGGGGGGGGGGGCTTTGTGTCACCAACTGGGGGAAAGTCTGGGAACAAGTACTCCAGCACTCTGTGTTTATCTTTGGTATAAACCAGCGTCTGCAGTTCCTCTTTATTAGCTCTGCTTGAGTTTGAGTTCAGTTTATTGTCCCGTGTACATCTTCTTCTGTCCTGTGTCTTTTAGACCTGCAGCTCCGTTGAGGCGAGCCGGGCCAACGTGTCATCGTCCAGGCCAATCAGACCTCGTTCACCATTCGGTGGCCGGTGTTTGGGGGCAACTGGTGACTATGTGTGTGCTCCACTGTCTGTGTTGGGTCCCCCACACTCGCAGGAGGCACTCGCTGTCCACGAGGCCCCCACCTCTTCATCGCTACTCCATAGCGTCCGGTGCCTGTCCGCAAGCGGTTGAGGGTTGTCCACCGCTTTTGGGGCAGGTCCTGGCCAGGGACGTCCATGGGGTCATCGATGTACTGGTGTAGCCTAGACGGACTTCCACTGGTCTCTCCATCTCGTCTTGACCCAGGCGGCCTTGGAAGCGTCAGCCGGTGTTGTGCAGAGCAGCTCTTGGGCTTGCGTGGCAAAGGGGTGCCGTGACTTGAGGCACGCTCGTCGTGTGTCCCGTGTACTGAGGTACAGTGAAAAGCTTTTGTTGCTTGCTAACCACTCGTACGTGATTACAATCGAGCTTGTGATTCCTGGTACGATTTGACCTCCCGGTGGCCAAACACTTTAACTCCCCCTCCCATTCCCACACTGACCTTTCTGTCCTGGGCCTCCTCCACTGTCCTGGGCCTCCTCCACTGCCCAGCGCACAAATTGGAGGAACAGCACCTCATATTTCACTTGGGGCAGCTCCCACCCCCAGCAGTAACTCCAAGTAAACCTTGCCCTCCCTCTCTCTCCGTACCTCTCACGCCCCAGTTCTCCGACTAGTTTCACTGTCCTCCTGGTTAATCGTTCCGATTGTAAGCCTCGTTGTCAGCCTCCCTCTTTTCTTCTTCTCCCTTCTTCTTCTTCTTCTTTCGTGTGGCGTGCACAGCCTAAAGTTGCAGGACAACTTGTTCTTATTTGATCTTTGTCGAGTTGATTGCATTAGTCGAAACAGGGTGGACCACGTGAAGGCTGCAATCTTCCACCCCAGCCTCCCCTCAGCCAACAACGAACCATTCTACATTTTCCTTGAGCATTGTTCCCTTTGACCTGTCGTTTCCACACCTTACCCGTCCATATCTCTAGACTCCCTGTCCCCCCTGACTCTCAGTCTGGAGAAGGGTCTCGACCCGAAACGTCACCCAATCCTTCTCTCCAGAGGCGCTGCCCGTTCCGCTGAGTTGCCCCAGCACTCTGTGTCTACTATGTGTACATATTGTGTTGCGCTGCTTGCCGTAAGAATTTCATTGTTCCATCTGGGACATATGACAATAAAACACTCTTGACTTGATGCTTGAGTTCTCAGTCGAGATCAGTTCATCTCTCAGTTTTGTACAAGAAGAAACTGCTGGTTTACACCGAAGATAGACACAAAATGCTGGAGTAACTCAGCGGGACAGGCAGCTTCTCTGGAGAGAAGGAACGGGTGATGTTTTCGGTCGAGACCCTTCTTCAGCCTGAGAGTCAGGGGAGTGAGAAACAGACGGTGATGTAGAGAGAAAGTAGACACAATATGTTGGAGTAACTCAGCGGGACAGGCAGCATCTCTGGAGAGAAGGAATGGGTGACGTTTCGGGTCGAGACACCTTCTTCAGACTTCTCTCCTGAGATGCTGACTGTCACGCTGAGTTACGCCAACATTTTTTGTCTCCCTTCGATTTTATCCAGCATCTGCAGTTCTTTCCTACACGTGATGTAGAGAGATACGGAACAATTGAACGAAAGATAATCCTAATTTAAGGAAGGACATTCTTGCTATTGAGGGAGTGCAACGTAGGTTTACAAGGTTAATTCCCGGGATGGCGGGACTGTCATATGCTGAGAGAATGGAGCGGCTGGGCTTGTATACTCTGGAGTTTAGAAGGATGAGAGGGTATCTTATTGAAACATATGATTATTAAGGGTTTGGACACTCTAGAGGCAGGAAACATGTTCCCGATGTTGGGGGAGTCCAGAACCAGGGGCCACAGTTTAAGAATAAGGGGTAAGCCAATTAGAACGGAATTGAGGAAACAGTTTTTCTCACAGAGAGTTGTGAGTCTGTGGAATTTTCTGCCTCAGAGGGCAGTGGAGGCCGGTTCTCTGGATACTTTCAAGAGAGAGCTAGATAGGGCTCTTAAAGATAGCGGAGTCAGGGGATATGGGGAGAAGGCAGGAACGGGGTACTGATTGGGGATGATCAGCCATGACCACAGTGATTGGCGGTGCTAGCTCGAATGGCCGAATGGCCTACTCCTGCACCTATTGTCTATTGATGTGCAAAAGTGAAACGATGATGAAGGAAACAGGCCATTGTTAGCTGTGGGCTAGGTGAAAACCAGTTACAGACAATGAGACTCAACAAGGTGGGGGGCCAGCCCGTAATGTCACTGCAACATCTGTGTTTTGTGATTGCTCCCGCCAGTTGTTTCCCCGACGCTGGGCGGCGGTTTCCAGCGGGGGTCCCGTGATGCCCGGGCGCCGCCCGGCGGCGCGTGGGTCTCGCCCTGGGGTTTCTCCAGCCCGGAGATCCATTTCCCCCCTCCGCAGCCGAACCAGAACAACATGGGGAACATCTGCCAGCTGCAGCGCTTCCGGCCCGTCTACGACCTGGCCACCATGCCCTCCGACCCCAGCGGCCACCACCGGGAGATGGCGCGAACCATCAACCAGCTCGAGGGCGCCTACACCAAGTGCTGCTCCCGCACCGACAAGGTGGCCTGCGCCTCACGCTCGGTGAGGAGGGGGCTCCACGCTGTGGGGGAGGGAGGGAGGGAGGGAGGGAGGGGCGATGAAGTGCTTCTGTCTTCAGTATTGCGTACAGTTTTGGTCCCCTAATTCGAGGAAGGACATCCTTGTGATTGAGGCAGTGCAGCGTAGGTTCACGAGATTGATCCCTGGGATGGCGGGACTGTCATATGAGGAAAGATTGAAAAGACTAGGCTTGTATTCACTGGAGTTTAGAAGGATGAGGGGGGGGGGGGATCTTACAGAGACATATAAAATTATAAAAGGAATGGACCAGCTAGATGCAGGAAAAAGGTTCCCAATGTTGGGCGAGTCCAGAACCAGGGGCCACACAGTCTTAGAATAAAGGGGAGGCCATTTAAGACTGAGGTGAGAAAAAACTTTTTCACCCAGAGAGTTGTGAATCTGTGGAATTCCCTGCCACAGAGGGCAGTGGAGGCCAAGTCACTGGATGGATTTAAGAGATAGTTAGATAGAGCTCTAGGGGCTAGTGGAGTCAAGGGATATGGGGAGAAGGCAGGCACGGGTTATTGATAGGGGACGATCAGCCATGATCACAATGAACGGCGGTGCTGGCTCGAAGGGCCGAATGGCCTCCTCCTGCACCTATTTTCTATGTTCCTAAGAGTGGGCGCCTCACTGTGGGAACGGTGGTGAGAAGGATGAGGGGGGACCTCATTGGAACTCTGAACAGTGAAAGGCCTGGATAGAGTGGATGTGGAGAGGATGTTTCCACTAGTGGGAGAGTCTAGGACCAGAGGGCACGGCCTCAGTATGAAAGGTCGTACCTTTCTAATGGGGATAATGAGGAATTTCTTTAGTCAGCGGGCGGTGTATCTGTGGAATTCATTGCCACAGACGGCTGTGGAGGTCACAAGTCAGTGGATATTTTGGTGTAAAAGTTCACTTAAAAAGTAGACAAAGTACAAATACCATACAAAGCTTTAATTTAACGTCTGACGGGTGTGGACCTAGAGACCCAGAGGCAACAGTTTTACGTCTGAATTTCCAGCAGCACACACACAAAGAAATACCGGAAAACCTGAGTTTATATACCTACAGACATAAAACCAATTGCATGATGTAATGTACAAGAATCCATCAGCCACCTCCAAATATGGAGTTGTTTTTCACTCTTTGCCAAAAGCCAGTCATCCTCTGGCCCCCTTCTTATCTGATTAACCTCTTCAACTTACATTAAAAAAACTTGTAAGAGAGCTGTGAACTATTCAACTTCAGTAAAAAAAAACGTTGTCATGATGGCAGTTGTCCAAATCCCATCATTCTTCTTCTTCTTCTTCTTCTTCTTTGGAGTTTTACGGCAGCCGGCATCCGCAATGTTGCATTGCTGCCACCGTACCATGTCTTCATTCCACCGTACTCATGTCTTTACACTATATCCTTTTTATAAGCCCAGAGGCCCTCAAAAAATCAAAAACAACAACTTTATTCCTTTTCCTTTCCCTCCACACTCTAGAATGTCCTTTACTGATATTGCTGTCAATCCAATTTTCCTCATTTCAATGATCATCAATCCTCTTTCTGTCTCATATCTCCTACATGCAATTAGGGCATGCTGAACTGTTTCTGGCTGATGGCGTTCCTCACACAGCCCAGTAGGGTGTTCAGGTGAGTGTGTTCTATCCTCAATCTTGATAATACTACCTGTTCCCCCCTCTTCTTGCTGTAATGCCCACTCTGTTTTGTAGCGTTATAGAGGTGTCTCCCCTTTGTCTCCTGTTCCCAGTATTGTTGACATTCCTGATTTATTTTCTTCCACACAATGTGTTCTCCTTCAGATTTGGATAGTTGTAAGTTTACCTCTACGTTTATTTTTTTTACAGCCTCCTTTGCCAATTTATCCACCTTTTCATTCCCTAGAACACAAATCCCATCATGCATTACAATTGGCTTTTTGCAACAGGAAAGCTTAAATTTGACAACAATCAATTAATAACTAACTCTTTCATTGGTAGGTTCTTGATTAGTAAAGCCATCAAAGGTTAAGTCAAGTCAAGTCAAGAGAAAGTCAAGAGAGTTTATTGTCATGTGTCCCAGATAGGACAATGAAATTCTTGCTTGCTGCAACACAACAGAATATAGTAGGCATAAATAAATAGAGAACAGATCAGTGTGTCCATATAGCATACACCATATATATACACACATAAATAAACATATAAATTGCAATAGGCTGTTATAGTTCAGAGTTTGTTTGAAGTTGTGTTTAATAGCCTGATAGCTGTGGGGAAGTAGCTATTCCTGAACCTGGATGTTGCAGATTTCAGGCTCCTGTACCTTCTACCTGAAGGCAGCGGGGAGATGAGTGTGTGGCCCGGATGGTGCGGGTCCTTGATGATGTTGAGGTTACGGGGAGAAGGCAGGAGAATGGGGTTGAGAGGGAAAAACAGATCAGCCACAATCGAATTGCGGGGGTGGACTTGAAGGGCCGAATGGCCTAATTCTTCTGCTGTGTCTTACGGCCTTCTAAACACAGACCATGTGGAGGCAGATGGGATGAGTTAGTTTGGCAACATGGCCAGCATAGACGTGATGGGCCAAACGGCCTGTTCCTGTGCTGTACCCGTTCCATGTTTCCACGACTGCACGAGCTTGCTTGAAGGGGGGGAGCGGGGAGGAGGGAGGGAGAGGCAGTGAGGGGAGGGGGGCAGGGAGGAGGGGGGGAGGAGGGAGGGAGAGGCAGTGAGGGGAGGGGAGGCAGTGAGGGGGCGGGGGAGAGGTGGGGAGGTGGATGTTTGACCCATTGATGTATTTTCACCCCCCGTGCCCCTGCTCCAGTGGTCCGAGCTGTTGACCCACTTCTGCATGGAACCAACGGAAAAATCGGGCGCCTCCACCCCGTGTTGCCTGAAGATGGGTGCGGACAGGGACGCCTGCTTCGCCAGCAGAGCCACCTTCCCCAACCACGACCGTGAAGTCCACATTCTCAACCTGGCCGCGGTGAGCTTGCGGGAGCTGGATGTTCTCTGCCGTTCACCCATAGAGGTGTCCAATGACGGGTGAGTGGTGGGGTGGGGGACCCTGGGGGATTTCTGGGACCGCGGGGGGGTGGTGGGATGCATCCTGGACAAGGATTGTTACATCGCTGCATTGAACATGGGGCGGAAATCCCAGGGGGACGGGGGCACGCCCCCCCCCCCTCATGGTTTGAGAGGTGGGGGGCAATCCCCCCCCCCCCCCATGTTTTGTAATCCGGATTTTGAAATTCGGTGGGAAAAAAAATAGATTAAAAATCTCCGCTCTCCGCGAGGGGGTGGGGTGGGACTGATGATCGATGGGGGGCGCCGATTGGACGAGAGAGACGTCAGTCAGCAGGCAGTGGGGGGGGCGGGACATGCTGATTCAGCGCGATGATTGGAGGAGGGAGGTGTCGGTCCGAGGCGGAAGTAGGGGGGTGGGACTGAGGATAGAGCGAGGTGATTGGAGGAGGGAGACAACCTGGTGGAGCAAAGATCATAGAGCGCAGCTTGAATCGGCCCGTTCGCGGGGCCTTTCATCGCCCGGCCCGGCTTAAAACCGGACCGCGGGATCTTCCACCGCCCCGCGGTCAAATTGCTGCATCGAGGCGATCGAGGCTCCCGATGTTGAAGCCCCCGCCAGGCGATGGAAGATCCCACGGCCGGTTTTAAACCGCGGCGGGCGATGAAAGGCCCCGCGAACTGGCCTATTGAAGCCCCACGATTCTGGGCGGACGAAGTTGCTGTTGCTGGAGTTCGGAGTCGGTTACCAACCAGGTCAGCTCCCGATGTTACCGTCCACAGGGCCCACGGCCGAAGCCTCGCGTGAGTGTGTGTGTGTGCGGCCACCAAGAAATTGTGTCCCCCCCCCATGTTTTGATAGCGATTTCCGCCCATGGCTGCATAGTAGTTTATTTAATACATTTGTTTGTCGTGTATTATGGTGATGGGTTCTGGTTTGTTTTATTAAGCTGTAAATATTATTTTTAATAATTGAAGAATTTTTTTGATTAAATAAAAAATAAGAGTGAAGTTCCCTCTACACTGTCGCGTCACACACACACACTCCCCAGGGTCAGACACAGACACTGTGTTCTCTGGGAGAGGAGATAGACAACAATGCTGGAGTAACTCAGCGGGTGAGGCAGCATCTATGGAGCGAAGGAATAGGTGACGTGTCGGGTTGAGACCCTTCTTCAGACTGACGTGGGGGTGGGGGGGGCGGGAAGAAGAAAGGAAGAGGCGGAGACAGTGGGCTGAGGGAGAGCTGAGAAGGGGAGGGGAAGGGGAGGAGAAAGCAGGGACTACCTGAAATTGGAGAAGTCAATGTTCATGCCGCTGGGGTGTAAACTTCCCAAGGGAAATATGAGGTGCTGCTCCTCCAATTTGCGGTGGGACTCACACTGGCCACGGAGGAGGCCCAGGACGGAAAGGTCGGATTGGGAATGGGAGGGGGGAGTTTAAGTGCTGAGCAAACCGGGAGATCGGGTTGGTTGTTGTGAACCGAGCGGAGGCGTTGGGCGAAGCGATCGCCGAGCCTGCGCTTGGTCTCACCGATGCAGAGGTTATTGACACAGACACGAACGGGGTGAAGCTGCCTCCACACTAGGTGACGTTTCGGGTCGAGACCCTTCTGGAAACTCAGCGGGTGAGGCAGCATCTATGGAGCGAAGGAATAGGTGACGTTTCCTGAGGCAGCATCTATGGAGCGAAGGAATAGGTGACGTTTCGGGTCGAGCCCCGGAAGGGTCTCGACCCGAAACGTCACCTATTCCTTCGCTCCCATAGATGCTGCCTCACCCGCTGAGTATCTCCGCCATTTGTTGTCTACCTTCGATTTTCCAACATCTGCAGTTCCTTCTTAAACACTGGGAGAGGGGAAGTCAGTGAAAGGACATGTACACATGTATTTAATCTCTCCCCCCCCCTTTTTTTAACCACAGGCCAACAAGAATTCTGGCGGACGCGCTGCGGAAGAATTGTTGCAAAGGGCAAACTGCGGCAAAGGCGGAGAAATGTGCAGCTGGACAGGTGCGACTGGCTCTGCCTGACATTTACCCCCCCCCCTCTCAAACACTCTTTCTCACAGAGAGTGATGAGTCTGTGGAATTCTCTGCCTCAGAGGGCGGTGGAGGCAGGTTCTCTGGATGCTTTCAAGAGAGAGCTAGATAGGGCTCTTCAAGACAGTGGAGTCAGGGGATATGGGGAGAAGGCAGGAACGGGGTACTGATTGGGGATGATCAGCCATGATCATATTGAATGGCGGTGCTGGCTCGAAGGGCCGAATGGCCTACTCCCGCACCTATTGTCCATTGTCTATTGTCTATAGGTGACGTTTCTGGGTCGAGACCCTTCTTCGGGACTGAGAGTCAGGGCGGGGGGCGCAGAGGGAAATGTAGAAAGATAGAAAATAGGTGCAGGAGGAGGCCATTCGGCCCTACGAGCCAGCACCGCCATTCATTGTGATCATGGCTGATCGTCCCCTATCAATAACCCATGCCTGCCTTCTCCCCATATCCCTTGACTCCACTAGCCCCTAGAGCTCTATCTAACTCTCTCTTAAATCCATCCAGTGATTTGGCCTCCACTGCCCTCTGTGGCAGGGAATTCCACAAATTCACAACTCTCTGGGTGAAAACGTTTTTTTCTCACCTCAGTCTTAAATGGCCTCCCCTTTATTCTAAGACTGTGTGTGGCCCCTGGTTCTGGACTCGCCCAACATTGGAAACATTTTTTCGTGCATCTAGCTTGTCCAGTCCTTTTATAATTTTATATGTTTCTATAAGATTCCCCCCCCCCTCATCCTTCTAAACTCCAGTGAATACAAGCCTAGTCTTTTCAATCTTCCCTCATACGACAGTCCCGCCATCCCAGGGATCAATCTGGTGAACCTACGCTGCACTGCCTCAATCACAAGGATGTCCTTCCTCAAATTAGAGATATATGCCAGAGAATGGTGATGTTTCATAGATTTCGAACAAATGAATGAGAGATATGCAAAAAGAGTAATGATGATAATGGAAACAGGCCGTAGTGTGGTGTGGGCTAGGTGAAAACCAGTTACAGACAATGAGACTCAACAAGAGGACTTTGAAGCTGGTACGACTCGAGTGGGGGAGGGGATGGAGTGAGAGGGAAAGCAAGGGCTACTTGAAGTTGGAGAAGTCAATGTTCATACCGCTGCCCCAAGCGAAATATGAGGTGCTGTCCCTCCTCCAATTTGTGCGCTGGGCCCCACTCTGACAGTGGAGGAGGCCCGGGACAGAAAGGTCAGTGTGGGAATGGAAGGAGGGGGGGTTTAAAGTGTTTGGCCACCGAGATGCTGCCTGACCTGCTGAGTTTCTCCAGCTTTGCGGTTTAAACCAGCATCTGCAGTGCTGCTGGAAAATGGAAGGTGGACAAAATTGCTGGAGAAACTCAGCGGGTTCGGCAGCATCTGTGGAGCGATGGAGGGAGATAGGCAACGTTTCGAGCTGAGACCCTTCATCAGATCTCTGTGTTGCCGCCTTGGCTGCAGCCCTCCGCACCGCCACCAGGTGGAGGTGTCGGGCTGGCTGCGGCTCGCTGCTGGCCCCTGCTGGTCAGCCGGTGTGCTTGCAATTGGAATCCCTGCAGATGCAGCCAGAATCTCAAATATTGTCAGCAATATTGGGCAAGTGTAGAGGGGGCTTCACTCTGTGTGTCTGACCCCCCCCCCCCCCACCCCCCCCCTCCTCTCACTCACGGGAGGAGTGTGTGATGGGACGGTGCGATAGATTTTATTCCACTTTCCTGCATGATCAAGTACTGGAAGGATCGATACGGTCAAACCATCAGTCGATCAGTTATCAGATCAGAACCACACTTTATTCGCCAAGTATGTTTTGCAACATACGAGGAATTTCACTGGCCAGGTCAGTCATACAATTAAAAGTAACAGAACTCTCAAAAACACAAGGTACACAAAAATGCTGGAGAAACTCAGCGGGTGCAGCAGCATCTATGGAGCGAAGGAAATAGGTAACGTTTCGGGCCGAAACCCTTCCTCTGTCTGAGGAAGGGTTCGGCCCGAAACGTTACCTATTTCCTTCGCTCCATAGATGCTGCTGCACCCGCTGAGTTTCTCCAGCATTTTTGTGTACCTTCGATTTTCCAGCATCTGCAGTTCCTTCTTTAACACTCAAAAACACATTTTAACACGAACATCCACCACATTGACCCCTCCACATTCCTCACTGTGATGGAAGGCGAGATAAAGTTCAAGACCCTTCCCTTAGTTTTTCCTCGGTCGTGGACCTCGAGCCCCCGATCGAACCTCGCGTCGGGGCCGGTGGAACCTCCCGCGACGTTGGACCTTCCCGACTCGGCCTCTCCCGAGACTGCGAGCCCTTGGCGTCGGTTTAGCGGTGGGGAAGCGGTCCCAGGCAAGGGATCCGCTCCGACGTTAAGTCCGCGCCCCCCCCCGCGGTGGGGCTCACGACAGTCCAAGGAGGCTTCCCAGCTCCAGCGATGGTTGGGCCGCAGAGAGCCCGGAGAATGCGATCAGAAAGTTGATCGCATCTCCGGGAAGGTAAGAGCTTGAAAAAAAGTTTCACCCGATCCCCACCCACCCCCCCTCCCCCCCCCCACGTAAAATAAACCGAAGAACATTAAAACAAAAACTTTTAACAAACAAAAAGAGTGAAAAGACAAACAAACTGCCGGCAGGGCAGCCATCGCCTCAGCGCCCCTGGTGGTCATCAGTTATCAAATATCTCTCCCCGCGGCCACCAGGGACACGCGAGAATTAGACCCGGAAGAGGGGCTGGCCGTCAACTCATAGAAACATGGACAATAGGTGCAGGAGTAGGCCATTCGGCCCTTCGAGCCAGCAACGCCATTCAATGTGATCATGGCTGATCATCCCCAATCAGTACCCCCCGTTCCTGCTTTCTCCCCATATCCCTTGATACCGTTAGCCCCAAGAGCTAAATCTAACTCTCTCTTGAAAACATCCAGTGAATCGGCCTCCACTGCCTTCTGTGGCAGAGAATCCCACAGATTCACACAGCCATGATCATATTGAATGGCGGTGCAGGCTCGAAGGGCCGAATGGCCTACTCCTGCACCTAATTTCTATGTTTCTATGTTTCTATGTTTCTAACTCTGGATGGAAACGTTTTTCCTCATCTCAGTCCTAAATGGCTGACCCCTTATTCTTAAACTGTGTGTGACCCCTGGTTCTGGACTCCCCCAACATGGTTCCTGCATCTAGCCTGTCCAATCCTTTCAGAATTTTATATGTTTCTATAAGATCCCATCTCTGGGGGAAAGGAGCCCCGACTTCCCGCTGCTTGGACCCGCGAATGACCCAGGAGCAAACAGACAGGGAGACCTCCCCCCCTCGCCCTCCCCCCTCCGGACCGGCTGACCAGACACCCAGAGTGACGCGCCAAAGGCTTTCAATACTTTACAAGGCAAAATCTCAAAGCTGGTACGGTAAATAACACACTGAACCCAGTTAGAACAATCACGGGAAAAATCAAAACTGCCAACTGGCAGCTTGGAAAGTGTCGGGCTGAGATGCAGCCAAAACGCGAGAAGCAGTCCTCCCCCCTAGAGCCACCACCTGTTCACACTTTGCTATGAAAACAAACTGCCCGCTGACCGAGGCTGTTTTGGCCACAAAAGTCCGGCTATTTTGTCAGAGACGAAATGTATTACATTTCCGTTCCTTCTCTCCAGAGACGCTGCCTGTCCCGCTGAGTTACTCCAGCTTTTTGTAAATTCTGCTTTAATTCCATGCTCGTCAGCTGAAACAGTCGAGTCTCTGCTTAGCTGCGTAGCTTCGGAGTGGTCGCCATCTTTGAGGAGCGGCTCGACAAACGCCCAACCAGATCAGAATCTTCCCCCTGCTGTAAACAATGCATTCCAACGTTTAATGATGGTGTATTTACGGAGCGTCCAGAACAAGCAAGAAACACAGTGTTCTCCAGATAAACACGGAATATCCGTGTCGGTCTTCCCCGTCCAAGTTGCAGCTTCAATAGACAACAGACAATAGGTGCAGGAGGAGGCCATTCGGCCCCTCGAGCCAGCACCGCCATTCAATGCGATCATGGCTGATCGTCCCCAATCAGTATCCCGTTCCTGCCTTCTCCCCCATATCCCTTGACTCCACTAGCCCCTAGAGCTCTATCTAACTCTCTCTTAAATCCATCCAGTGACTTGGCCTCCACTGCCCTCTGTGGCAGGGAATTCCGCAAATTCACAACTCTCTGGGTGAAAACGTTTTTTCTTTCTCACCTCAGTCTTAAATGGCCTCCCCTTTATTCTAAGACTGTGTGTGGCCCCTGGTTCTGGACTCGCCCAACATTGGGAACATTTTTCCTGCATCTAGCTTGTCCAGTCCTTTTATTATTTTATATGTTTCTATAAGACACCCCTTCCCCTCATCCTTCTAAACTCCAGTGAATACAACCCTAGTCTTTTCAATCTTTCCTCATATGACAGTCCCGCCATCCCAGGGATCAATCTGGTGAACCTACGCTGCACTGCCTCGATCACAAGGATGTCCCACCCTCACCCCCTACATCCAAATGAACCTTTTATCGTTTTTGTTTTTCGCCACAGAAAGCCAAGTTGGTGGTCAAGGCGTGCAAGCAACAGGCCAAGCAGTGGACTGATACTCAGGGCTGCTGCAAAAAGACCAGTGCCTCCTGCTTTGACACCAAGTACCTTGCAAAGGTGAAGGTGTTCGCAAAGACTCCTAATGACCTGAAGCTGAAACAATTCTGAGTCCAACGCCAACTCCATCACTCCGAACATCCCGCCAAACTGCATCCCGGAATCTGAAGACGGACACAGAGTAACGCTGGAGTAACTCAGCGGGTCAGGCAGCATCTGTGGGGAACATGGATAGGTGACGTTT
>JAXLNO010004688.1:0-67500 GCA_038087875.1 Malacoraja senta
GGAATTGAAAGCAACATCTCCAAGTTTGCGGATGACACTAAGCTGGGTGGCAGTGTTAGCTGTGAGGAGGATGCTAGGAGACTGCAAGGTGACTTGGATAGGCTGGGTGAGTGGGCAAATGTTTGGCAGATGCAGTATAATGTGGATAAATGTGAGGTTATCCACTTTGGTGGCAAAAACGGGAAGGCAGACTATTATCTAAATGGTGGCCGATTAGGAAATGGGGAGATGCAGCGAGACCTGGGTGTCATGGTACACCAGTCATTGAAAGTAGGCATGCAGGTGCAGCACGCAGTGAAGAAAGCGAATGGTATGTTGGCTTTCATAGCAAGAGGATTTGAGTATAGGAGCAGGGAGGTTGTACTGCAGTTGTACAGGGTCTTGGTGAGACCACACCTGGAGTATTGCGTACAGTTTTGGTCTCCAAATCTGAGGAAGGATATTATAGCCATAGAGGGAGTGCAGAGAAGGTTCACCAGACTGATTGCTGGGATGTCAGGACTTTCATATGAAGAAAGACTGGATAGACTTGGCTTATACTCGCTAGAATTTAGGAGATTGAGAGGGGATCTTATAGAAACGTACAAAATTCTTATGGGGTTGGACAGGCTAGATGCAGGAAGATTGTTCCCGATGTTGGGGAAGTCCAGGACAAGGGGTCACAGCTTAAGGATAAGGGGGAAATCCTTTAAGACCGAGATGAGGAAAAACTTTTTCACACAGAGAGTGGTGAATCTCTGGAACTCTCTGCCACAGAGGGTAGTTGAGGCCAGTTCATTGGCTATATTTAAGAGGGAGTTAGATGTGGCCCTTGTGGCTAAGGGGATCAGGGGGTATGGAGAGAAGGCAGGTACGGGATACTGAGTTGGATGATCAGCCATGATCATATTGAATGGCGGTGCAGGCTCGAAGGGCCGAATGGCCTACTCCTGCACCTATTTTCTATGTATCTATGTATCTATGTAATGGAGTGACCAGAACTGTGTGCAATACTCCAAATGCTATCTGACCAATGTCCCTTTAAGCTCTACATATACATTCCTCTCTCCCCACTCCCTCCACCCACTCGTACACAAATTCTCTCCAGCCACCCTCTCGTGCCCCCCTTCTCTCTCTCACACACTCCCTCTCTCGCTCCCTGTCTCTCTCACACACCCTCTCTCTCGCTCCCTGTCTCTCTCACACACACCCTCTGTCCCTCTCTCTCACACATGCACACTCCCTCTCTCTAACACACACACTCCATCTCTCTCTTCTCTCCCACATAGATAAATGTGAGGTTATCCACTTTGGTGGCAAAAACAGTGGGGCAGATTATTATCTCAATGGGGTTAGGTTAGGTAAGGGGGAGGTGCAGTTGGTGTGCAGGCACAGCAGGTAGTGAAGAAAGCTAATGGAATGTTGGCCTTCACAACAAGAGGATTTCAGTATAGGAGTAGAGAGGTTCATCTGCAGTTGTATAGGGCTCTGGTAAGACCACATCTGGAGTATTGCATACAGTTTTGGTCTAATTCGAGGAAGGACATCCTTGTGATTGAGGCAGTGCAGCGTAGGTTCACGAGATTGATCACTGGGATGGCGGGACTGTCATATGAGGAAAGATTGAAAAGACAAGGCTTGTATTCACTGGAGTTCAGAAGGATGAGGGGGGTGGAAGATTGCAACGTTCACATGGTCCGCCCTGTTTTGACTAATGCAATCAACTCGACGTGCACAAACGGAAGATCAAATAGAACAAGTTGTCCAACAACTTTAGGCTGTGCACGCCACACGAAAGAAGAAGGATGAGGGGGATTCTTATAGAAACATATAACATTATAAAAGGACTGGGCAAGCTAGATGCAGGAAAAATGTTCCCAATGTTGGGCGAGTCCAGAACCAGGGGCCACATTCTTAGAATAAAGGGGAGGCCATTTAAGACTGAGGTGAGAAAAATAAATTTCGCCCAGAGAGTTGTGATTTTGTGGAATTCCCTGCCACAGAGGGCAGTGGAGGCCAAATCACTGGATGGATTTAAGTGAGAGTTAGATAGAGCTCTAGGGGCTAGTGGAGTCAAGGGATATGGGGAGAAGGCAGGCACGGTTATTGATTGGGGACGATCAGCCATGATGACAATGAATGACAGTGCTGGCCAGAAGGGCCGAATGGCCTCCTCCTGCACCTATTGTCTTTTTTTCTATGTTATCCACACACACCCTCTGTCCCTCTGTCTCACATGCACACACACACTCACTCCCTTGTACTCTCTCACACACTCCCTCTCTCTCCAACACACACACACCCTCTTTCTCTCACACACATTTCCTCTCACACAAGCACCCCTCTCTTGCTGTCTCTCACACAACCTGTCCCTTTCTCTCGCGCGCACACCATCTCTCTCACACACTCCCTCTCACACACACACTCCCTCTATCTTGCTCTCTCACACACTCACTCCCGCTCTCTCTCTCACGCACACAGTCCCTCTCTCACACACACAACACTCCCCCCCTCTCTCATAGTCCCTCTCTCACGCTCTCTCACACACTCACTCTCTCACACACACTCTCTCACGCACACACGCCGAACACCCGCTCGGTTCGCAATAACCAACCTGATCTCTCGGTGGCTCAGCACTTCAACTCCCCCTCCCATTCCGAATCCAACCTTTCTGTCCTGGGCCTCCTCCATGGCCAGAGTGAGGACCACTGTAAATTGGAGGAGCAGTACCTCATATTTCGCTTGGGCAGTTTGCATCCCAGCAGTATGAACATTGACTTCTCTAATTTCAGGTAGTCCCTACTTTACAAAGGTACAAAGGACATTTATTATCACATACACCAATTGGTTTAGTGAAATTTAACTTGCCATCTCAGCACATGAATAAAGATAAGACACAGCATCAAAGAATTTAACAGTAAACATAAAAACATCCCCCCACAATGGTTCCCACTGTGGGGGAAGGCAGCAAAGTCCAGTCCCATCCCCAGTTCACCCATAGTTGGGCCTATTGAGGCCTCTGCAGTCGCCGATACGGCAGCCCGATGCTTCTGGCCCTCTCGCCGGATGATGGAGTTCTGGCGTCGGGTGAACACTCTCAGCGGCCCGGAGTGTCTGGAGCGGCCGCTTCCTTCCCGAAGACCACGGCTCCCGAAGTCCACGAGCTGTGCTGGTCGGAGCTCCGACCCTGGCGATCTCGTCGTGAGATCCCCAGCTCCACGGTGTTTAAAGTTCAGCGCCGCCCACGGCGGCAGCTCCACAGACCGCAGACCGCAGCTCTGCGATGTTGGAGTCGGCGGTCACAGCTCTCCGGAGCTTACTGCACGGTGACCCGGGTAAGGCATAGCCAGCTCCGCGATGGTGCTTCAGCGCTGTGCCGCCGCCGAAGCTGAAGTCCTTGCCGGTCCCGGCAGAAAACGACGCTCCATTCTGCCCGTAGGCCGCGAGGAAGGGGCGAAAACACGGCTCGGAGAAAGCCGCATCTCCGACCAGGTAGGTACTGAGAAGAATAGCTTCCCCCACCCCCCACCCCCCACATCCCACCCCCCACATCCCACCCCCCACATAAAAAGATTGAAAGACCTCCAAACCAAACACTTTTAACTAACTAAAAAATAAAAAAGAGTGAAAAGATTAACCGCTGCTGGCAGGGCAGCCATACTCGACGGCGCCCTCATTCCCTTCTCAGCTCTCCCTCAGACCTCTGGCTCCACATCTTCCTTTCTTCTTCCCGCACTCCCCCCCCCCCTCAAATTAGTCTGAAGAAGGGTTTCGACCCGAAACGTTGCCTATTTCCTTCGCTCCATAGATGCTCCCTCACCTGCTGAGTTTCTCCAGCATTTTGTCTACAGCATCTGCTGTTCTTTCTTCGGCATTTTAAAGTGTTTTTTAAAGAAAGTTTTGGCGCATTTGTGCTTTACGTAACAAATAAAGCAAGTTTATCCTGACCTCACTGTGAAAGAGTTTTAATTTGGTCAGGTTTGGTTCGTAAATTAAAAATGGAGATTTGCTGAAAAACAGAAAGCAGTCAAATTTAAAAGAGAATTTTCCCAGCAGAATAATGTCTGGGAAAATCTTAGAAACTTGGTTTGTACTAATCATTGAAACAATGTATTGACAATGTATTAACATAGAGATGTATTGTCTGGGCATAGCACCATATTAGATATCTGTCTGAACTGCCTGTCCCAGCTAAGGACAAGGTAGTGGCTTTCATCCAAGTCTTACAAGCTTGTTTTAGTTCACAGACGGATGCCCATTCTGGAACCAAGATGGAAGTTATTTGAAAAACAAAATAGAGTTAGTTGTCCTTCCGGAATGGGCAGCTGTACTGAAGCTGTGCCAAGATTTGAGAATAAGGCTGACATTGCAAATATACGAGTCCAGTCTCCTTTGTTTCCCTTAGGCTACGGATCTTTCACTCAGATTTAGGTGTGTTTTATTGATAAGAAAATGTATAATTACTCTAACTTTCCTTTGTTCTTTGAGTGGAGCCCGAGAAGCACTGAGCAACGTGTGTGCTCTTTGTAGATCTCGCCACTCCCGTCTGGCAAATTGATAAAGATTGCTTTGGTTTACCTTTAACAATTTTGTTGCTGTCTGCTTTCTTTAAGAGACGAATTTTGACAACTGTGTTCTTTGGAATTCTTCAGAATTCAGGTTGTACTATCAATAATGAAAGAAAATGCCAACCATCCAGAAATGATAAGATATTATTCTCGCCTCCATGCATATCTGTAGCCGTAGGGCAGTCGGACACCTCCCCACTACATCAAAGATAGTTCCTGCACTTGGCAATATCGTTTGGCCGCTGTTGTGTTTTATTTATTTCATGGATTTGATTAGATTAGGAAATGTTTCCTTTCCTACAAGGGTCTTTCCTCTGGGGAGTTTCTATAGCAACCTGCCCACTCTTGTCTTTATGAAGAGACTGACGATTTGTACTGCAAGGTATGATGGACAAATAATGGATTAGGTGTACAAAAGAAAGTCTTGACGCATTTGTGCCTTACGTAACAAATAAAGCAAGTTTTTCCTGACCTCACTGCGTTCTTCGGAATTCTTCAGAGTTCAGGTTGTACTATCAGAGATGGGAAGAGACAGTCCAAGGAATCGACCACACACTCCAGTAGAGTGGCTTGGAAGACCTTCAATCGCCTCACTGGTCGAAGTACCCGCCCAAAGCATTGCCCTGTCAAGGCCAACTCCATCGCCCACCAGCTCCTGGCCAACGGCCACTTCAAAGATGCAGAGAAGATTCATACTCGTTCTGTCCAACAGTAAACCACTAATCTTTGGCAAGCTCCAGGCGCTGATGGGCTCCTGTCAGCACCCTTTTCCTCTGCAAAACTCTCTCCTGTCATCACTCAATTGAAATGCGGATAACATCCCCAGAATTCCTGAAACACTGCGGTCCTAAATGCCAGGTCTGGCTCCGTGAGTTCTACTCCTCTTGCTTCATTGGTCAGTCCATTCCGAAGATCTGGTGGAAAGCCACCGTCATTGCGCTACCAAAATCAAACAAGCCTGTGGACGACCCAAGGAACTATCGACCCAAGGAACTATCGGCCCATCTCACTCCTCTGTGTCCTGTACAAGTTCCTCGAACAGCTTCTCCTGGCCTGGCTCGATTCAATCGTCGACCCCCAACTACCCGCTGAACAAGCCGGATTTCATAGTGTATAAATGTATGTAACCGTTTTATATAACACATAGGACTCATGTTGTCGACCTCCCCGTGGTGAGCCCTGTCAACTGACCTCAGTCAGGCAAACGACAACAAACAGAGACAGCAGCAGAAATAACAACGAACAACAACAGCTTGCAGCCCTAATGCAACCTCAGTCGCCGCAGCTCGGCGCCAACTAGAAGCGTGCCCCCTTTTTAGGGCGGGCACCTACAGATGTCGAACCGGATGGCATCACCCTGCTGCAGCTGAATGCGGAAGACCTCACCAAGGCCAAGACCACCATCACTGAACATCTGCTACAGACCCACAAAGTCATTCCAATCCTGCTCCAAGAGACTCACAAAAGTGATCGCTCCCATCTGAAGATCCCTGGTTGTACCCTGGCCACCTACACCGAGAGCGACACCCATGGGATTGCCACTTTTGTAAGGAACAAAGAAAAAATGGAAAGCGATTGCAGTGTCACCTCTTGACTGACGAGGAATGGGCAGCAACGCAAGTCGAAGGTGTCACGGTCATCAATGTATACAAGCCACCTTCTACCAGGCTCCACAAAGACTCCATCCCCAACTTTGGTTCACCCTGCATCCACGCCGGAGACTTTAACTGCCACAGCACCACCTGGGGCTACCGTTCAACTAACTCAGATGGAGCTGCACTAGAAGACTGGGCCTCAGCTACTGCCGTTCAACTCCTGTACGACCCTAAACAACTGGACAGCTTCCACTCTGGCAGGTGGAACACCACTACCAACCCTGACTTGGCTTTTGCAAACCTGAATGGACCAACCTCACACCGTATCATCCTGGATCACTTCCCGAAATCGCAACATCGCCCATCTCTGATTATCCCGGACAATCCCATCGAGCCGGTCCCAACCAACCCTGCGAAGAGGTGGAAATTCCGCAAGGCCAGGTGGGACCAGTTCACAAGTCTGGTGGACTTCTGGATCGACAGCCTTCCCATCTTTACCTCCACCAATCAGGACAAAGCCTACTCAGCCTTTTGCAAACTCCTCATCAGGGCAGCGAAGGGTTCCATTCCTCGCGGCTATCATTGCCGGTACAATCCCCACATGGGACGAAGAGTGTGACACATGCTATGACGCATTCCTGGACGCTGAACCTGGCGAAGAGGCTGCCTCCAAGGCTACGGAACTGACAACCTGCCTCGACCAAGAAGCGCAGAGAGCGGTGGGAAGAGACAGTCCAAGGAATAGACTTCACACACTCCAGTAGGGTGGCTTGGAAGACCTTCAATCGCCTCACCGGTCAAAGTACCCGGCCAAAGTCACGGTCAACTCCATCGCCCACCGGCTCCTGGCCAACGGCCACTTCAAAGACGCGGAAAAGAATCATACTTGTTCTGTCAAACAGTAAACCACAAATCTTTGGAAAGCTCCAGGTGCTGATGGGCTCCTGTCAGCACCCTTTTCCTCTGCAGAACTCTCTCCTGTCATCACTCAATTGAAATACGGAAAAGCCCAGGGTCCTGATAACATCCCCAGAATTCCTGAAACACTGCAGTCCTAAATGCCAGGTCTGGCTCCGTGAGTTCTACTCCTCTTGTCTCATTGGTCAGTTCATTCCGAAGATCTGGTGGAAAGCCACCATCATTGCGTTACCAAAACCAAACAAGCGTGTGAACGACCCAAGGAACTATCGGCCCATCTCACTCCTCTGTGTCCCGTACAAGCTTTTGAACGGGATGCTGCACTACCCACCAAATAGTCAAGCTGACCAATGACATCGAAGACTGTTTAGAAAAGGTTGGCAAGTCGGGCGTCACACTGGAGTCCCTCAAGGCTCGGTACTGGCTCCCATGCTCTTCAATCTCTTTATCAGCGATCTGCCACGAACAAACTCACGCCAGTATGTATACGGAGATGACCTGGCCCTAATGCATTCAGACAGGTGTTGGTCAAACGTGGAGGATGTGCTGTCAGTGGATATGGAACTTTCCGCGGGCTGCATTAAGACCTGGAGACTAAAACGTAGTGTGGCAAAAACCACCACAACGGCCTTTCACCTGAAGAACAAGGAAGCTCAACGCCAGCTAACCGTGACCCTCAATGTGTCACCACTACTCTATAACCCATTTCCTTCATACCTTGGGGTGAAACTAGATCAGCAGCTGACCTACAAGCAATTACTTGAAGCTAAAGTCTCGGCGCAGAACAACCTCCTGCATCACTTGGCTGGATCATCATGGGGCGCCAGGACATCTACACTCAGAACCAGTGCTCTTGCACTCGTGTACAGCGCTACTGAGTACACCGCCCCAGCATGGTGCAGCAGCGCTCATACTAGCAAGCTAGACGCCATCCTCAACGACACCATGCGGATCATCACCGGCTGCCTACGTCCTACTCTGACTGATCATCTGCCGTTGCTCGCAGGTATCGTACCCGCCAAGCTTCACAGAGAGTACTTCACCCACAGGCTGGTGTGCAAGGCCCCATCAGACGGCAAGCATCCTTTGCACCACCTCGCCCAGGACTCAAAGCAACTGGGACCTCAACGCCTGTCATCTCGTCGCCCCTTCCCCCATCATGCAGCGACCCTTTGTGGCTCCGGTTTCAACACACTAGGAGCTTGGAGAACCAGCTGGGAACAGACTTCGCGACATCCTCAATTCACTGTTGCACCGAACACCACAGCCCCACCCGGCTCGGACCTGCCCCGCAAAGAGTGGGTCGCCCTGAACCGGCTTCGTACAGGGGTCGGCCGGTTCAACGCCAACATGCATCGCTGGGGGCTGCGTTCATACATTAACAATACATTATTCATTTATACACCTGTGATTAGTGTTCACTCATTAACAGCTTTGATAAACACATTGGTGTCACTCCCATCTGTAGTGCGTCTACAAACGTCTCTCCAGGCACATGAAAACAAGTAAATGTGGTGTCGCAAAGTATGCCAAGACCAAGTAGCGTGACCTGGTCCGGGAAGTCTTCATTTTCGAGCAGTAAAGAAGCGTTTGAAAAAATTCACTGGACTCTTCACCTGCAAAACAGAAACAGAGGTCAATAGCTAATTAACATCAACCTAATACAGATGTCAGAGGTTATGGGGAGAAGGCAGGAGAATGGGGATACAAAGGAGAGATAGATCAGCCATGATTGAATCAAGGAGTTGACTTGATGGGCCAACGGCCTAATTCTTATCCTATCACTTATGAACCTCAACTAATTAGTTCTTTCAGGATTAAACTAATTGGTAAAATACCAAGGTACAGATGTGAAGATTTGTATTTATTGATCATGTTACAAAGATTTGGATTATAATGTACATATGGGTGGTAGCGGCTTCAATACTATGGTCCAAATGAATGCACTATTCTATGAGCAAACAAGCAATGTAGATTCCATGGTGAACTATTGGACAGGAGGTCTAGATTCTAAACAAACCTCTGTCGCAGTCAATCAGAAAGTGAGAGTGCTTCCATGGTTAGTCTTGGATTCCTTGTTGATGGGTGACGTATCCATTCTTACACTATACAGCATGATGAAGGTGGGGAAAGATGAACCTTCATCAGCTGTTTTCTCTTGCTCTCTGTATTCCTAGAAAGGTGTTTTCTACATTTCAGATCTTCTTTTGGTTAAGATGAGATAACTAAATTTATTACATTTATTTCGAGATTTGGCTTACACCTTGGCTTGTATTCACTGCGCTCTTTCATCACGGAAACAGGGAGATTAGAGATATGCATTTGAAAACCGATTTGCGTGAGTGCGACATGAGCCAGGAGACTAATTCAAACACCTCATGCCTCCCCGGAGAGGAGGAGTTGCTAGGTGAGGGGAGGGGCACCACGTGCAGACCTGGAGGCTGGACAAAGAAACCAGGCCAGGTTTTCGATGTGATCTGCCTGAATCACCCACTCCAAACCAATGTACTATCCTATTTATTAGTTAGTAAGTACATGGAAGCAGGTTTTCCAGAGTTGCCCAGTTCACTGGGGTGGGGGTGTGGGGCAAGATACAGTGTAAAGTCAGGAAATTATATTAAAACTAGAAAACGAAGAATTGATTGTCAATACACACCTTCCGTTCCACCACCACCTGCTCACTGGGGTCTCTCTTCAAAGCCTCCTCACATTCCTCGTCTGATTCCAATTGAATGGTGTGCACCCTGGGCGCTGGTCTGACAGGAAGAGGTTCATGCCTTGAAAGAAAACAGCAGCATAAACGATAACACAGTAACCCCACCTCCTCAATGAAATGTCACACATATCAAGGGCTGGGTAGAACACACGGCTTTCAAGAAATCTTCTCCAAGGACTTTGAAGCAGCTGCTTTCTGCAGTCAGTGGATTTCTCGACAAGCGGTTTGATGGAGCAGAACAGGAAAGACCATTTCTTGAATTGGAGGAAGCAAGGGTATAGAAACTAGCAAAAATGCCTGGGGAAGACGAGGAGAAATTATTTTTTATTCAGTAAATTATGACCTAGGTTATATTCCCTTAAAAGGTGGTAAAAAAGGCTCAATAATAATATATATATTTTTAACAATTCAAAGGCGCATGTCAAAGAGGAAAGGGGGGAGCATTAAGTGGCTAAATCGTTCAGTGCTACCACAAGCAGAATTCTCTAATTCCATCCAAATTGTGTACACATGGTTCTTCAGATTCTATCAAGTAACAGTGGGGGCAGAATTGCTGCCTTACAGCGCCAGAGACCCAGGTTCCATCCTGCCTGTAGGTGCTGTTTGTGTAGAGTTTGCATGTTCTCCCTGTGGCTGCGTAGGTTTCCTCCAGGTATTCTGGTTTCCTCCCACATCCACAAGACGTGAGGGTTTGTAGGCTATTGGGCTTGGTTAAAATTGTAATTTGTCCCTAGTGTGTAGGATTGCGCTAGTGTACGGGATGATTGCTGGTCGGCGCAGACTCAGTAGGACGAAGGGCCTGTTTCCACGCTGTATCTCTAAAGTCTAAAGCCTAAAGTAACTAACATGTGTCTTTTAACAACCTTGGAAGAATAAGATGTCATTAGTGCATCCAAAGACTAATGACATCTTATTTTTCCAAGGTTGCCAAAAGTGATGGGCGAAATGGATGTGCGATTTTATTACCATGTTAGCAAACAAGCACCTATTGTATTGTATTGTATTGTATATCTTTATTGTCATTTCCTGAGTATTCGCATACCCAGAGGAAACAAAAAAACGTTCCTCAACCAGTGTCCATTTCAGTGTGTGCAGTAAAAAATAAATAGAAGTAAAAATACATATATCATGAACAAATTAACACTCTACTCTAGTAAACATCAACAGGCGTTCCGATCGGCAGCGGCACGACAGTGGCTCTGCTGCAGTGTGTCCAGGTTGGTGGTTGGTGCACGATACTTTGGCAGGGGACAAAGTCCGTTTATCAGTCTTATAACCTGCGGGAAGAAGCTGAGGAGCATCCTGCTGGTTTTGCACCTAATGCTCCGGTACCTCTTCCCAGATGGCAGGATGGAGAATATGTGATGGGATGGGTGGTAGGGGTCTTTGATGATGGAGATGGCTCTGCTGATACATCTCTTCCTGTATATGTCCAGCAGGAAAGGGAGTGGAGCACCAATAATCCTGCTGGCGGTCTTCACAATCCTGTCTAGTTGGTGCCGTTCATACGCCTTGCAGCTCCCGAACCAGGAAGTGATGCCGTAGGTTAATGTGCTCTCGATTGTCCCCCTATAAACCTACATTCTACTCAGTAACTCAATTCAACTACAAACAATGCTTCCTCTGCAGAACCTCTCCTTAGTTCATCATCTCAAGTTAGCCAGTTTTTGAAACAGAGACAACTGTCTTTTCTTTGGATTTGGATCCAGCAGTTGTTTGACTAATGTACGCTTCAAAATTTGCAGTGTGCGTTCTGCTGCTCCATTTGAAGCGGAATGATATGGAATGACTCTAGTGTGTTTTACACCATTCCATTTCATGAATTGTGTAAACTCTTGTGAACAGAATTGACGTCCGTTATCAGACACAATTTCCTCTGGAAATCCACAGGACGCAAACAGTCCTCGCAAAATTTAAGGTAAGGGGGCAGAATGAGGGCCATGGCAGTTTACTGTTCTGGATGTCAGACGTGGGAGGTCATGGAGTCTGATACCCCTCCAGACGTCCACATCTGTGACAGGTGCGTAGAGATGGGGTTCCTAAGGGACCGTGTTATGAACCTGGAGCAGCAGCTCGATGACCTCTGTCTGATCAGGGAGAGTGAGGAGGTCATAGAAAGGAGTTATAGGGAGGTGGCCACTCCAAGACCACGGGAGGCAGAAAAGTGGGTCACGGTTAGGAAGGGAAAGGGGCAGAGGCAGGGACTAGTGAGTGGCTGTACACCTTGAATATAAGTACTCCTGTTTGAGTACTGTTGGGGGGGACAGGCTTCCTGGGGGTAGCGACAGCGGCCGGGCCTCAGGCACAGAGACAGGCCCTATTGCTCAGAAGGGTAGGGAAAAGAAGAGGAGGGCAATAGTAATAGGGGACTCTATGGTTAGGGGGTCGGATAGGCGATTCTGTGGATGCAGTCAGGAGACTCGGTTGGTAGTTTGCCTCCCTGGTGCCAGGGTCAGGGATGTGTCTGAACGCGTCCAAGATATCCTGAAATCGGAGGGAGAGGAGCCTGAGGTTGTGGTACATATAGGTACCAATGACATAGGTAGAAAAAGAGAAGAGGTCCTGATAGGAGAATTTAGGGAGTTGGGAGGAGAGTTAAGGAGAAGGACCGCAAAGGTAACAATCTCAGGATTACTACCTGTGCCACGCGACGGTGAGAGTAGGAATGGAATGAGGTGGAGGATAAATGCGTGGCTGAGGAACTGGTGCAGCGGGCAGGGATTCAAATTTCTGGATCATTGGAACCTCTTTTGGGGAAGGTGTGACCTGTACAGAAAGGACGGGTTGCACTTGAACCCGAGGGGGACCAATATCCTGGCGGGGAGATTTGCAAAGGCTACTGGAACTAGAACGGTTGGGGGGAGGGACTCAAATAGAGAAAGCTAGTGGAAAATGTGGGAGGCAGGAGGCAGAGAAGGGAAGCACTCGGGCCCAAAATGTAGGGGAGAAGAAGAAAAAGATAATAAACAGAGAATAAGTGGTGGTGGGTTTCTTAAATGTGCATATTTTAATGCTAGGAGCATTGTAAGAAAGGTGGATGAGCTTAGAGCCTGGATTGACACCTGGAAGTATGATGTTGTGGCGATCAGTGAAACATGGTTGCAGGAGGGCTGTGATTGGAAACTAAATATTCCAGGATTTCGTTGCTTCAGGGGTGATAGAATTGGAGGGGCAAGAGGTGGGGGTGTTGCATTGCTTGTCAAGGAAGATATTACAGCAGTGCTTTGGCAGGATAGATTAGAGGGCTCGTCTAGGGAGGCTATTTGGGTGGAACTGAGAAATGGGAAAGGTGTAGCAACACTTATAGGGGTGTATTATAGACTGCCAAATGGGGATCGAGAATTGGAAGAGCAAATATGTAAGGAGATAGCAGATATTAGTAGTAAGCACAAGGTAGTCATTGTGGGAGATTTCAATTTTGCACACATAGACTGGGAAACACATTCTGTAAAAGGGCTGGATGGTTTGGAGTTTGTAAAATGTGTGCAGGATAGTTTTTTGCAGCAATACATAGAGGTACCTACTAGAGAAGGGGCAGTGCTGGACCTCCTGTTACGAAATGAGACAGGGCAGGTGGCGGAGGTATGCGTCGGGGAACACTTTGGGTCCAGTGATCGCAATACCATTAGTTTCAATATAATTATGGAGAGGGTCAAAACTGGACCTAGGGTTGAGATTTTTGATTGGAGAAAGGCTATCTTTGATGAGATGCGAAAGGATTTAAAAGGAGTGAATTGGGACATGTTGTTTTATGGGAAGGATGTAGAAGAAAAATGGAGGACATTTAAGGGTGACATTTTAAGAGTACAGAATCTTTATGTCCCTGTTCGGTTGAAAGGAAATAGTAAAAATTGGAAAGAGCCATGGTTTTCAAGGGAAATTGGACACTTGGTTTGGAAAAAGAGAGGAATCTACAATAATTATAGGCAGCATGGAGTAAATGAGGTGCTTGAGGAGTATAAAGAATGTAAAAAGAATATTAAGAAAGAAATTAGAAAAGCTAAAAGAAGATATGAGGTTGCTTTGGCAAGTAAGGTGAAAGTAAATCCAAAGGGTTTCTACAGCTATATTAATAGCAAAAGGATAACAAGGAATAAAATTGGTCCATTAGAGAGTCAGAGTGAACAGCTATCTGCAGAGCCAAAAGAGATGGGGGAGATATTGAACAATTTCTTTTCTTCGGTATTCACCAAGGAGAAGGATATGGAATTATGTGAGGTAAGGGAAACAAGCAGAGTAGCAATGGAAACTCTGAGATTCAAAGAAGAGGAGGTGCGGTCACTTTTGAAAAATATGAAAACGGATAAGTCTCCAGGACCTGACAGGATATTCCCATGGACATTGAGGGAAGTTAGTGTAGAAATAGCAGGGGCTATGACAGAAATATTTCAAATGTCATTAGAAACGGGAATAGTGCCGGAGGATTGGCGTACTGCGCATGTTGTTCCGTTGTTTAAAAAGGGTTCTAAGAGTAAACCTAGCAATTATAGACCTGTTAGTTTGACGTCAATGGTGGGAAAATTAATGGAAAGGATACTTAAAGATAATATATATAAGCATCTGGATAAGCAGGGTCTGATTAGGAACAGTCAACATGGATTTGTGCCTGGAAGGTCATGCTTGACTAATCTAGAATTTTTCGAAGAGGTTACTGGGGAAATTGATGAGGGTAAAGCAGTTGATGTTGTCTATATGGACTTCAGTAAGGCCTTTGACAAGGTTCCTCATGGAAGGTTGGTTAAGAAGATTCAATTGTTGGGTATTAATGGTGGAGTAGCAAGATGGATTCAACAGTGGCTGAATGGGAGATGCCAGAGAGTAATGGTGGATGGCTGTTTATCAGGTTGGAGGCCGGTGACTACTGGGGTGCCTCAGGGGTCTGTGTTGGGTCCACTGTTGTTTGTCATGTACATCAATGATCTGGATGATGGTGTGGAAAATTGGATTAGTAAGTATGCAGATGATACTAAGATAGGTGGTGTTGTGGATAATGAAGTAGATTTTCAAAGTCTACAGAGAGATTTAGGCCATTTGGAAGAGTGGGCTGAAAGATGGCAAATGGAGTTTAATGCTGACAAATGTGAGGTGCTACATCTCGGCAGGACAAATCAAAATAGGACGTACATGGTAAATGGTAGCGAATTGAGGAATGCAGTTGAACAGAGGGATCTAGGAATAACTGTGCATAGTTCCCTGAAGGTGGAATCTCATGTAGACAGGGTGGTAAAGAAAGCTTTTGGTGTGCTGGCCTTTATTAATCAGAGCATTGAATATAGAAGTTGGGATGTAATGTTAAAATTGTACAAGGCATTGGTGAGGCCAATTCTGGAGTATGGAGTACAGTTTTGGTCGCCTAATTATAGGAAGGATGTCAACAAAATAGAGAGAGTAAGAGGAGATTTACTAGAA
The DNA here is from genome assembly GCA_038087875.1 of Malacoraja senta. Classification (NCBI taxonomy): domain Eukaryota; kingdom Metazoa; phylum Chordata; class Chondrichthyes; order Rajiformes; family Rajidae; genus Malacoraja; species Malacoraja senta. Next base: position 15,186 of record JAXLNO010004688.1, read on the forward strand.
TGTTGCCTGGGTTTCAGCAACTAAGTTACAGAGAAAGGTTGAACAAGTTAGGTCTTTATTCTTTGGAGCGCAGAAGGTTAAGAGGGGACTTGATAGAGGTCTTTAAAATGATGAGCGGGTTAGACAGAGTGGACGTGGATAAGCTTTTCCCATTGAGAGTAGGGAAGATTCAAACAAGGGGACATGACTTGAGAATTAAGGGACAGAAGTTTAGGGATAACATTAGGGGGAACTTCTTTACTCAGAGAGTGGTAGCTGTGTGGAATGAGCTTCCAGTGGAAGTGGTGGAGGCAGGTTCGATGTTATCTTTTAAAAATAGATTGGATGGGAATATGGACGGGAAAGGAATGGAGGGTTATGGTCTGAGTGCAGGTAGATGGGACTAGGGGGAAGTTAAAAAATTAAATAAATAAATAAAATATAAAATAAAAAATAATAATAATAATCAAAAAAAAAAAATATATATATATATTTTTTTTTTAAAAGAAGGAAAAAAAAGTGTTCGGCACGGACTTGAAGGGCCGAGATGGCCTGTATCCGTGCTGTTATGGTTATATATGGTTAAAATGTCTATTGTTTTGCTGGTTGTCATTTTGTTCATTGGAAACACCTCAGCCCACTTGGAGTGACTATCAATCACAATGAACAATTCTTGTCCATCTAACTCTGCACCAGGCCACCAGAGATAGCTTCTAGCTAGACTCTTTGTTAGACACATTCCCAAATGCTGATCATGAAGATCTCCTAGCAATTTTACTCCCAATCTTTCATGGATTACAACTCTCACTCCCCACATGACACACCCTTGGTCTACTGAGAGTTCATTCCTACGTACAAAAAATGGTTTCAGTTCTGCCTCGGAATCCGGCAATTTGTTTGGCCATCCATTTGTAACATATTCCTGCACTCTTGACAAAAGTCTGTCAGTGCGAGTAGCCTTCCGAATGTCCCCTGAAGTGATAGGTAACTCATCTATATAACCATATAACCATATAACAATTACAGCACGGAAACAGGCCATCTCGGCCCTTCTAGTCCGTGCCGAACACGTATTCTCCCCTAGTCCCATATACCTGCGCTCAGACCATAACCCTCCATTCCTTTCCCGTCCATATAACTATCGAATTTATTTTTAAATGATAAAAACGAACCTGCCTCCACCACCTTCACTGGAAGCTCATTCCACACAGCCACCACTCTCTGAGTAAAGATGTTCCCCCTCATGTTACCCCTAAACTTCTGTCCCTTAATTCTGAAGTCATGTCCCCTTGTTTGAATCTTCCCTACTCTCAATGGGAAAAGCTTATCCACGTCAACTCTGTCTATCCCTCTCATCATTTTAAAGACCTCTATCAAGTCCCCCCTTAACCTTCTGCGTTCCAAAGAATAAAGCCCTAACTTGTTCAACCTTTCTCTGTAACTTAGTTGTTGAAACCCAGGCAACATTCTAGTAAATCTCCTCTGTACTCTCTCTATTTTGTTGACATCCTTCCTATAATTAGGCGACCAAAATTGTACACCATACTCCAGAATTGGCCTCACCAATGCCTTGTACAATTTTAACATTACATCCCAACTTCTATACTCAATGCTCTGATTTATAAAAGCCAGCACACCAAAAGCTTTCTTTACCACCCTATCTACATGAGATTCCACTTTCAGGGAACTGTGCACAGTTATTCCAAGATCCCTCTGTTCACCTGCATTCTTCAATTCCCTACCATTTACCATGTAGGTCCTATTTTGATTTGTCCTGCCAAGATGTAGCACCTCACACTTATCAGCATTAAACTCCATCTGCCAACTTTCAGCCCACTCTTCCAACCGGCATAAATCTCTCTGTAGACTTTGAAAATCTACTTCATTATCCACAGCCCCACCTATCTTAGTATCATCTGCATACTTACTAATCCAATTTACCACACCATCATCCAGATCATGAGAGAAATAAAACACGTCCTCTCTGTTTGGGGTAACCTCCGATTCCAAAGGTAATCTAGATATAGCGTCAGCATTGCTGATACTGGTATGCAGACAATATCAATGCCCATCTTTGCATTCTGGGTGCTGCCAGATTTGGTATGTGTGCTTTTGGATTTAGGATCAATGTCAATGGCTGGTGATCTGTCTCGATTACAAACCTTCTACCAAACAAGTATTTGTGAAACCTTCCTAACTACAAAAATTAATGCAAGATCCTCTTGCTCTATTTGCGTATAATTTCTCTCACTGCGAGAGTGTTCTAGACGCAAATGCTAGAGGCCTCTCCTCACCATTTTCTAGCACGAGAGATCACAGCACCAACACCGTATGGTGAAGCATCACATGCTAACTTCATTGGATTATTTACATCGTAATGAACAAGTATTGTACTCTCTGCCAACTGAGCTTTACATCACTTGAAAGCTTGGTCACATTCACGTGTCCACTTCCATGCTACATCTTTTCTCAAGAGCTTGTTCAAGGGATGTAAACAGGTGGACAGACTTGGCACGAACTTCCCACAATAATGCACTTATCCGAAAAAGGATTGTATCTCAGATATGTTTCTGGGAGTGGGCGCATTCTTGATCGCATCAACTTTACCCTTGGTGGGGTATAGACCATCCTTGTCTATCTTATGACCCAAGTACTCTACCGAGTTCTGAAAGAACTCACACTTTTGTGCCTTCACTCTTACACTGTGTGTCTCAAGGCATTTGAGTATCACTTTCAACCTTTCATCATGTGTCTGCCTCTCAGCGGCTGAGATGAGGATGTCATGCAAGTAACACACCACACCTTCAATTCCCTCTCGAATTTGTGTCATAAACCCTTGAAAAATCCCTGGGTCTGATGATATGCCAAATGGGAGTATTGAACTGAAACAATCCCAAATGCGTGTTGATAGTCAGGTTGGGTTTCAATTCTCTCTAAACTAAACTAATCTAAAACAAACTAAAGGAAGCTGTCCAGCCATTCGAAACTGAATGTCCTCCTCCTTTAACCAGACAGATTCTCCTTCGGCGAGGAGTTGAATCATTTGTGGCTCTACGACACCACCCTACGAAAATTGACTACCGTGTTTGCTACCATCATCAACACTTCAAACGTAGTTAGCTGGCCAAAGCATCAAGGGATATTCCCATTTGATCGTACGGCACAATAGAAGTGCAACTGATATCCCAGTCCAAGTAGAACCAAACCTTAGCTCAGCCAATTCATTCTTGCAGGAGGACGGATCTTGGTCTCTGCGCTCCTGCTGTTTTGATTGCTGAAGGGTTTCCAGTTCTTCCTTTTCCTGCAAAATGAAAATAGTGCTCAATCTTTATACACACATGAATGCAAAACATGATTACAACATATCTTTGCTGTGTCCATCTTGGAATATTTTAAATTAAAATATAAAAACACAAATATTTAGTCATCATATCCATCCTGAGGAACAAGTCCCATCAATGAGCAATGTCATGGCTTCATCTTTAGTACCTTGAGATTTAGTATCCTGCTCAATTTATTAATTGATACAAGGGCTTGTTTCCGTGCATGTCATTAGTAAATGAAAGTGCACTTTTAAAAAGTCCCTTCTAAGATTTGTGCTTAAAAAACATTAATTTCTACCTTGAGATCATTTTTGCCTTACTTTAAGTTTCCGAATATCCTCCAGACATCTGTCTCTCTCCGTCTGTACTGCCAACAACGTTTTCTCAAATGATTCTGCCAGAGAAGCAACTTCCTTGTTCTCATTAATAACATCCAAAAATCTTTGCTTCACCACTGACAATCCCACCAACTATTCTTCAGGTTTCTCCTGCGCTATTCCATCAACACTGTCAGACATTTTAACTCCTGTCTTTACTTGAGCCAGATTTTCAAATTCAGTTCATATATTTTCAATTCTTTTAAGTCAGCTCTTCTAATATTAGTTTTCTTTTTTGAGTTCTTCGCATTCCAGAGTTTTAGTTTTAAGTTGTTGGTGAAGCTCTTGAATTAATTGCCTCTCATTTGTTTCATTTTTATCCTCTTTTTAGAAACCAATAGCCTTGAGCTCTGTAAGCTGTTCCAAAATTCGCAGATTTTCTTCTTGCAAGGACTTTAGGCTTTCATTACTTTGTTTAAGTGGTCCTTGTGCAACTTTCCATTGCTCTTTGAAGATGAATTTCTCATTCTCAAGATTCTTAATTTGCTGTTGTTGCTTTTGCTTCAAAGACAGGACCTGGTTTAGCTCCTCCCTGTACTGAACCAACTCTGCTTTTAGCAGTGCGTTGTCAGAATTGAGGTCATCCATCTGGTTGAGAAAACTTCCGATCTTTTGCTTCAGTTCATTGTTTTCTCCTGAATGATGCTATCTTTCTGGCATTGCATGTCGAGATGCCATTGTTCCAGCTCCGTGTATTCTGAAAAGATGCGGTCTCGGTCATCTTGCAAGGAGGCCATCGATTTTGAGAAGGCACCCGTCTGGCTAACAGCTTTGTCTTTTTCTTTCCTAACCTTAACAAGTTGGACCTCCAGCTCTTTCATGGCTCTGGCTCCTTTCTGGTTATCTTGTTGGAGAATCCTCAAATTCTTTTCATAGTCATCTATTTGCTTTCCATGTTGCTGCTGGATTTCCACTAGATAGTCAGAAATGTCACTGTCTTTTGATGAGACAAGCTTTGAGAACTCTGCATCCTTACTGCTCAACATTAGCTTCGGCTGCTGGGAAATGGCTCTCAATTTCCAAGGTTGCTGCAACCACTCTGTCTCTGTTCCGTTCCAGCAAATCCAGTTTATCCTGATATCTCAATATTTCTTTCTGATTAATTGTATTCTGTTGATCTAAAATCTCAAGTAGTTCCTTCTCCTTCTGAGTAATTTGAGCTTTTGTCTTCTCTTCGTTCTTCCGAAGATCTTCTGTGAACCCTAAGCACTGCATTCGAGCACCTTTAGTTTCAGTTCTGGTGTCTTGGAGCAAGACTTTATAAGATGCAAGTTCTTTTTGAACAAGTTTGACGCCTTTCAGACTCGGAAGCTTTTGTAGTCATAGACTAGTCTCTTGCTCATTTCATCACAGGTAGATTGCGATGTTTTGACACATCACTCTAAGTCCAAAATGAGCTCCTGGTACTTGATGCAGTCCTTCTGCCAAACAATTATTTCCAGGTGCTTCTCTTTTAACAGTTCTCGAAGCTCCTTGGTCTCACCTTTGGACGAGGTATTAGCGCTCCGAGCAGACCGAAGCCGCACTTCAAATTCTGTCACCAGTTTTATTTCCTGTACCTCTTTTTCTTTGATCAGATGACGTTTCTCTTCTCTGAAGCCGTCCAATTCATTGACAAGTGAATTATTTTGCATATGAAGTGCCTTCCATGCTTCAGTTAAGTGATCTATCTTGTCAACATTTTAAAGTAATTCTGCCTCCAAATACTCTCTCTCATTTTTTACCTTTTCTGACATTTCCTGGAAATTATCAAGTTCTTCCTGGAGAAGAGATTTGTCATCCTCTAAAATGTTGAATTTTTCATTTAAATTCATAGTCTCCTGCCGCCAAGCTTTTATTTCTTGTTCAAGCTGTGAAACTATATTGTTTTTTTCATGTGTCTCGGGAGTGCGGCGCACTCTAATTGTCTAAGCTTCTGAGACAACAATGGTCCTACTTGCCCTGTAGTGTGAACCTTTCCTTCCTTCAGCAGAGGTTGGTCCTCCAGTGATTTAATGACAGTGGTTCAATAAAATCAGCCTGATAAGAATCATCCTCACTCTGCAACTCCTCTATGATGGATATGGATGAATTAAGTTCATTCAGCAGAAGCTGCCCCTCTTTTGGGTTTTGTCAAACTCTGCTTTAAGATCATGATAAGTTTGCTTCAGTGATTTGCTTTCCTCCTGGAGCTGGTTGTACTGGGTAGACAATTTGCTTGCATGACTCTGCTTTGCGATAGTAGTTTGTAACTCGCTGCTAATTCTTTCAATCTCTTCCTCAAGCGCCTGAACTCGCTGCTGCTTGGATTTTGTAAACTTTCTCATTTGGCCTTTATTTTATTCATTTTCGGCACCAGGTTCCTCAAGCTGCCTCTCCATGTTTTGTCGTTTGGCTTCTATATCGCAGAGCTTGAACATCACCTCCTGTTTCTCTTTTCTTGCCGTCTCAACTATTTGCCTCATCTTATCCATCTCATTGCTGATATTTTAGTAGGATTGCAAAAGGGATTCATATTTGTGCTTTAATTCATCGTGCTTTGTCTTCCACTGACAACTCTGCCATCTGGGAGTTTTTCAGTGAATCCAACTGTTGAGAATATTGTTGCTTCTCATGAGTTAGGATGTCCAGTGTATGCTTTAGACTTTCACAGGCAACGTTTAGGTTCTGTATCTCTGTGGATATACGATCAGCTTCGGAGAGAAGCCTCTGCCTCTCCTCCTCTTTGCAAGCTGCTGCGTGCCCCTTTATTTGAGAAAGACAATTCCTTTTCCTTAATAACACATTTCAACCTCTCAGCTTCAGAACTGGCAGCTGCCAATTGTGCTCTAAGTTGTGAAACGGTGTCGTCCATTTCAGAATGAACCGTCCTGAGTTTGACACAATCTTCCACTTTACAGACCAGTAGAAAGTTTCTCTCCTCGATGGTGTGCTTCAGTTTGTGAGTTTTCAAGGTCGTCTTGGATTTGACTTTGAAGTATGGTCATGGTTTCCATGTTTTGCATGGATTGCATTTCCAGGGCTTGGTGTTCTGCAGCTTTCCTCTGGAGATGTCCAAGCTCATCTCCCTGCTGTTGCAGGGATTTATCTTTTTCTTGCAGAGTCTGCTTAAGCTGACCACCTGCACACACCAGAACTTGCTCCTGATGTTGCAACCCTGAAATCATCTGCATATATTGGCCCAACTGCTCAAGTTTTGGCTTGGAGCTGTTGCAGTAAATTTGCTTGCTGATTCAATGACATCACCAACTTTAAATTCACCAACTTTACTTTGAAATGCAGACTTCATCTCTTCAAGTTCTGCTTTAAGCCTACAATTTTCAGTGTTGAATGCCTGTGCCTGATCCCGCACAAGATGTGTTGCGAGTTCATTCTCATTCACCTTCCCCTGCAGTTGACTGCGCTCAGCAGTCCACAAAGACGTGTGAAGTTCTTTATTCTCATTCTGAAGACTTTCTTTATCAATATTCAGTGCATTTGTTTCTGCAACAAGACAACTCTATCAGTTTTCTGTTCAAGTTGGCCCTGCAAGTCATGACCTTCAGCAGACCTTTTCTATGTTAACACGTTTATATTAATTTTATTCTTAACGTGTTAACATAGTATAACTTACAAGAAAACTTCCACCACCGGGGCGAAACCGGGGGCTCCACAGTTGGTCATTCATTTGTCCGTGCCGCTGCCCGCTGGTTCAGCCTTCTCCAAGATCTATTTAAGAAAGAACTGCAGATGCTGGAAAAATCGAAGTAGACAAAAAATGCTGGAGAAACTCAGCGGGTGTGGCAGCATCTACGGAGGAAAGCATCTATAGGCGACGTATCGGGTCGAGACCCTTCTTCAGACTGATGGGGGGGGGGCGGTAAAAAGAAAGGAAGAGGCGGAGACAGTAGGACTAGAAGGAGAACTGAGGAGGGGGGTGGGGAGGAGGGAGAAAACAAGGGCTATATAAAATTAGAGAATGTTGATACCGCTGGGGTGTAGACTACCCAAATGACAACCAATGCTGTGGGGAGATATGTTGCCAATGTGGTCATCGGTACACTGGAGGCAGATCAACCATCAAAGGAGTATTTGTTGACATCGGAAGTATTGGAGAAGTCAAACAGCTCAACTATTGCTCAGTTGTTTACATCTTCACTTGCTGTACTTTGGCCAAAAGGTATAAAACATGAGAATGTTCTTCTGTTTGTGACTTAAAAGTTTTATTCCCTCATAAATAATAGTATCCTAAATAATAATAGACACGTTTACTTCCTTGCACATGAATTCACAATACAGTTGTACCACAGAACAACAAAGTTGCTGTATTATCAACCCTTTAAATTTCCCAAATGTAGTTACTTGGTATCAAGCTAAAATGAATTCACGAACGCTCTACTCATTTGCTTTGATGTATTTTAAATACTTCCCTTGAAAAATACAGATCCGTAAATTATCGGCAGTAACAGAGACAGAGATACTGTGCACACTGGATGGAACCCAATGACTATTAACACCAAACATGAAAAATGGGAGTTAAAATTGATCAGGTTGTCACAACCCCAGAAGCCATCATTTTGCCCATCATGTCCAAAACTGATCTTTAATTTGAACTGTTCAAATGTTTATATATAAAGGGGTAAATTCAGTAAAATGACAAATATTGCTGTACTTTCCAAATTTGTCAGTGATTTCCAAAAGTATACTTCTGTCTCTATTGATGTCATTTTACTTTTAATATTAGAAATTGAACATGTGCCTGATATAATGCTTTCTCCTTGTATGAGGCCATCCATCTCAGTCCATCTTATAATGGCATGAAAATTGAGTTGAAGGCTTTCTCAGTTTAGCAAATCTCAGTATATATTTACCTTCTCAAAACTACTGAAGGCTTTAGATTTTCGAGATGCAGCAGGGAAACAGGCCCTTCGGCCCAATGAGTCCAGGCCGACCAGCGATCACCCTGGACACTATCCTGCACACTAGGGACAATTTACAATTTTTACCCAAGCCAATTAACCTGCAAACCTGTACGCCTTTGGAGTGTTGGAGGAAACAGTAGCACTCGGAGAAAACCCACGTGGTCACGGGGAGAACGTACAAACTCGGTACAGACAGCACCAGTAGTCAGTATCGAACCCGGGTGTCTGGTGCTGTAAGGCAGCAACTCTACCACTGTGGCACTGTGCTTTCCCCCCCCCCCCATCCAAACAGAAAACTATTTTATTCAACCTTGGCAAGGCTTAAAATTAATAGCAGCGTAAAATGTCGAGTGAACTCAAGCATTAAATTTCCACAGATATTTAAAATCAAAGATTAAACTGAAAGTGTCAGACTGAGCACATACCCTAAGCTTTTGGCCAGCTGTGGTCTGCTTTGTCCATCCTTGATCCTCTCCTCGTCTCTGAAGTTCCCCCAGTTCCTCCTCCAGCTCCTGCAGTTCTGAGATCAAATCTGGATCAAAGCCGCCAGGAAAGAACCAGTTATCCTCAATCAGTTTTGTGCCACCAGATGACACATCATTCAGAAAGACAGCATGGACACAGACACAATATAGACTGATTGGACCCTAGTGACCATCACTACCTTGTGGCTTCCCCAAGTTAAGATGCTAGTTTCTGACCGGGCTAAAACACCTTGCAGCTGGCTGGCTGGCTTTAAATTTTAAAAGCTTGCAGTAACAAAGCTAAATTTACATCACTGGTATTCCAGAGACAACTAATACCAATACTGATTTACGTATTGATATTATTTCAGTATTTCTTCAGGAGAACCTGCAAATCCATGAATAAACTGAGTGAAGCCTGTGTAGTGACCATTTGGACAAAAAGGCAAGTGTTCTACCTTTGTAATTACCAATGTAAATAAAGCTGGACAAAATTATTGTCAGCATGGATTTTGATGCTGAAAGTAAAAACGTTAGAATTCCAGCTTTAAAAAGTCGACAGTAGCCTTTGTCTCGACTGAAATATGGACAACAAACAGATTCCTAAATAGAGGTGCACTCGACTTTCAAGTCATCAAGATCACTAATCAAGTCATTCACTTCTTAAATATTTTAAATTAAAACAAAGTAAACTGCATGATTTGTTCCAAGTGAGAACCAGAGAGTACCACAATTTACCTTCTCTTTCTTCCTCAAGTTGCCTCATTCTTAATTCCATGACAGTCCTCTCATCGTTGTCATGGCTCGGTGTTGGCTTATAAACCAATTCTCGCCACTTCATCGGGCAGCTGTGCAGTTCCTCTGCAGATTCAGATTCATTTGTCTACAGACACATTACACACAAAGCAACATCATCCACTCATCTAACTGGCCAATTAGATGCTTGATGCCATAAGAAACAGAAGCACTGAGACATGATACAAGAGTAATGATTCTGTATGTTTGCCTCCCGGACATATTTGATTCACAAAATAGCAAGCTGATTTGTAATTTAGAGTTATTCAGCAAGATGACCAGAGGTGTGATCAGCATTAAAAAGTGAATTTCATGGTGAAAAATATAGTTTGCAAAAAGGTTACCCTTTTTTATTCTCTGCTGGAAATGATTTGATGATTTCAGTGATTTTCAGATATAAGTAAATTTATTTTAATTGTCTTTAAGATAAATGAACCATTGGGCAATGAAGCACTGACTTGTTCCTTTTAATGTACACCTTCAAGACATATTGTTACATGTCATTGGAATTGCAAGTTGTAGAATTGGATAATTGGAAACTTTTATTACATAAAATCAGCCCTTGAGCCTTATTCGTTCTATCAAGTGATCATGGCTGATTAGATCTTTGATCTAAACATTTACCTAATCCCCATAACCCTCAATTTTCCTGCAGAGTAAAAGTTTAGCTGGCTAACCCTTGAATATACTGAATGGTTGTCCACCCACAGCTCTGGAGGGTAAAGAATTCAAAAGATTCTCAACCCTCAGAGGAGAAATGTCAAGTATTTTGGATCCGTCTTCACCGAGGAGGACACAAACAATCTTCCTGATGTACTAGTGGCCAAAGGATCTGGGGTGACAGAGGCACTGAAGGAAATCCACATTAGGCTGGAAATGGTGTTGGGTAGACTGATGGGACTGAAGGCTGATCAATCCCCAGGGCCTGATGGTCTGCATCCCAGGGTACATTCAGAGACCAGCAGAGGAGGACAAAGGGCTTAATTAGGAAAGGAAAAATAGATTATGAAAGAAAACTGGCAGGGAAAATAAAAACTGACTGCAAAAGTTTTTATAGATATGTGAAAAGAAAGAGATTAGTTAAAACAAATGTAGGTCCCTTGCAGTCAGAAACAGGTGAGTTCATCATGGGGAACAAGGATATGGCGGACCAATTAAATAACTACTTTGGTTCCGTCTTCACTAAGGAAGACATAAATAATCTGCCGGAAATAGCAGGGGACCGCGGGTCAAAGGAGTTGGAGGAATTGAGTGAAATCCAGGTTAGTCGGGAAGTGGTGTTGGGTAAATTGAATGGATTAAAGCCCGATAAATCCCCAGGGCCAGATAGGCTGCATCCCAGAGTACTTAAGGAAGTAGCTCCAGAAATAGTGGATGCATTAGTAATAATCTTTCAAAACTCTTTAGATTCTGGAGTAGTTCCTGAGGATTTGCGGGTAGCAAACGTAACCCCACTTTTTAAGAAGGGAGAGAGAAAACGGGGAATTACAGACCAGTTAGTCTAACATCGGTAGTGGGGAAACTGCTAGAGTCAGTTATTAAAGATGGGATAGCAGCACATTTGGAAAGTGGTGAAATTATTGGACAAAGTCAGCATGGATTTACGAAAGGTAAATCATGTCTGACGAATCTTATAGAATTTTTCGAGGATGTAACTAGTAGCGTGGATAGGGGAGAACCAGTGGATGTGGTGTATCTGGACTTCCAGAAGGCTTTCGACAAGGTCCCACATAAGAGATTAGTATACAAACTTAAAGCACATGGCATTGGGGGTTCAGTATTGATGTGGATAGAGAACTGGCTGGCAAACAGGAAGCAAAGAGTAGGAGTAAACGGGTCCTTTTCACAATGGCAGGCAGTGACCAGTGGGGTACCGCAAGGCTCACTGCTGGGACCCCAGCTATTTACAATATATATTAATGAACTGGATGAGGGAATTGAAGGCAATATCTCCAAGTTTGCGGATTACACTAAGCTGGGGGGCAGTGTTAGCTGTGAGGAGGATGCTAGAAGACTGCAAGGTGACTTGGATAGGCTGGGTGAGTGGGCAAATGTTTGGCAGATGCAGTATAATGTGGATAAATGTGAGGTTATCCATTTTGGTGGCAAAAACAGGAAAGCAGACTATTATCTAAATGGTGGCCGACTAGGAAAAGGGGAGATGCAGCGAGACCTGGGTGTCATGGTACACCAGTCATTGAAAGTAGGCATGCAGGTGCAGCAGGCAGTGAAGAAATCGAATGGTATGTTAGCTTTCATAGCAAAAGGATTTGAGTATAGGAGCAGGGAGGTTCTACTGCAGTTGTACAGGGTCTTGGTGAGACCACACCTGGAGTATTGCGTACAGTTTTGGTCTCCAAATCTGATGAAGGACATTATTGCCATAGAGGGAGTGCAGAGAAGGTTCACCAGACTGATTCCTGGGATGTCAGGACTGTCTTATGAAGAAAGACTGGATAGACTTGGTTTATACTCTCTAGAATTTAGGAGATTGAGAGGGGATCTTATAGAAACTTACAAAATTCTTAAGGGGTTGGACAGGCTAGATGCAGGAACATTGCTCCCGATGTTGGGGAAGTCCAGGACAAGGGGTCACAGCTTAAGGATAAGGGGGAAATCCTTTAAAACCGAGATGAGAAGAACTTTTTTCACACAGAGAGTGGTGAATCTCTGGAACTCTCTGCCACAGAGGGTAGTCGAGGCCAGTTCATTGGCTATATTTAAGAGGGAGTTAGATGTGGCCCTTGTGGCTAAAGGGATCAGAGGGTATGGAGAGAAGGCAGGTACGGGATACTGAGTTGGATGATCAGCCATGATCATATTGAATGGCGGTGCAGGCTCGAAGGGCCGAATGGCCTACTCCTGCACCTAATTTCTATGTTTCTATGTACATAAGAAAGTGGTTCTAGAATTCATGGACACATTGGTGTTAATTTTTCAATGTTCTATAGATTCAGGATCAGTTCCTGTGGATTAGAGTGTTGCTAATGTTACCCCAATTTATAAGAAAGGCAGGAGAGAGAAAACAGGGAATTATAGACCAGTTAACCTGACATTGATGGTGGAGAAGATGCTGGAGTCAATTATAAAAGATGAAATAGCAGCAGATTTGGATAGCAGTAACAGGATCAGGCCAAGTTAGCATGGATTTACGAAGGGGAAATCATGCTTGACTAATCTTCAGGAATTTTTTGAGGATGTAACTAGGAAAATGGACAAGGAAGAGCCAGTGGATGTAGTGTACCTGGACTTTCAGAAACCGTTAGATAGGGTAAAATTTGATAGGAGATTAGTGGGCAGAATTAGGGCACATGGTATTGGGTCTAGACTGCTGACATGGCTAGAAAATTGGTTGGCAGACAGGTAACAAAGAGTAGGGATTAACGGGTCGCTTTCAGAATGGCAGGCAGTGGCTAGTGGGGTACTGCAAGGCTCTGCGCAGCTATTTACAATATACATCAATGATTTAGATGAAGGGATTCAAAGTAACATTAGCAAATTTGCAGATGACACAAAGCTGGGTGGCAGTGTGAATTGTAAGGAGGATGGAATCAGAATGCAGGGTGACTTGGACAGGTTGGGGGAGTGGGCAGATGCATGGCAGATGCATTTTAATGTGAATAAATGTGAGGTTATCCACTTTGGTAGCAAAAACAGGAAGGCAGATTATTATCTAAATGGTGTCAAGTTGGGAAAACGGAAAGTACAACGGGATCCGGGGGTCCTTGTTCATCAGTCAATGAAAGTAAGCATGCACGTACAGCAGGCAGTGAAGAAAGCAAATGGCATGTTTGCCTTCACAACAAGAGGAGTTGAGTATAGGAGCAAAGAGGTCCTTCTGCAATTGTATAGGGCCCTAGTGAGACCACACCTGGAGAACTGTGTACAGTTTTGGTCCCATAATTTGAGGAACTCCATTCTTGCTATTGAGGGAGTGCAGCGTAGGTTTACAAGGTTAATTCCCGGGATGGCGGGACAGTCATATGCTGAGAGAATGGAGCAGCTAGGTTGTATACTCTGGAGTTTAGAAGGATGAGAGGAGATCTTATTGAAACATATAAGATTATTAACGGTTTGGACACACTAGAGGCAGGAAACATGTTCCTGATGTTGGGGGAGTCCAGAACCAGGGGCCACAGTTTAAGAATAAGGGGTAAGTCATTTAGAACAGAGATGTGGAAACACTTTTTCACACAGAGAGTTGTGAGTCTGTGGAATTCTCTGCCTCAGAAGGAGATGGTGGCCGGTTCCCTGGATACTTTCAGGAGCGAGCTAGAAAGAGCTCTTAAAGATAGCGGAGTTAGGGGATATAGGGAGAAGGCAGGAACGGGCTACTGATTGGGGATGATCAGAGGTGAGAGGAGAAGGCAGGAGAATGGGGTTAGGAGTAATTGATCAGCCATGATTGAATGGTGGGGTAGACTTGATGGGCCGAATGACCTAATTCTACTCCTATTCCTTATGACCGTATAATATTAATAGGTAAAATTACCCAAACTAGATTAAAAAGACTGGAACTTCCCCAACCACACTAGCTAATTCAGTAGACTTTCTCCATGTCCAAGGTGTGTGGTAATGCATACAGAAACCATCTGGTGTGGAAGCAAATAGCACCCCTCAGATGCAAGCATCAATCCAAAAAGTAAGGATGATAATAGAAAAGAGCAAAATAAAAACTTACTTAAATGATCCATTTAAAAAATAATCTGAATAAGCAACATAAAAGACAATGTAATATTAATTAGCAGGATACTTGAGACGGTTGAATCTGTGCAGAATGCGCACACATGGAATTAAGATTGTACATGGAGGAATTAAATGCAGCACAAATTCTCCCAACCTGGGAAGTTGCTCCCTTGGTAGCTTGTTCTAAATCTGCTTGCGTTTTCTGTTGTTGCTCTTCATATTCTTCCAATTTTGCTTGAAGATCCTCTGTAAGAAAACACGTATCACTATTTAAATAATGAGAAGGGTCACGACCCGAAACGTCACCCATTCTTTCTCTCCAGAGATGCTGCCTGTCCCGCTGACTTATTCCAGCTTTGTGTGTCTATCTTCGGTTTAAACCAGCAACTGCAGTTCCTTCTTACACAAGAGAATGAAGCATCTCTAACCAAATAACCCTTCCATTCTCTCTCTCTCTCTCTCTCTGTCTCTCCACCACCCTAGTCCTCTTGCTAATTTCACCATTTGTATTCCTTCATTATCACCTCATCCCCAGCCAACCATGGACCATTGTCAGCTCCACCCTCCCCGAGTCATCGATGCAGGCTCTGCTTTGTTAAGTACCTCCCCATACCTCTAATTTCCCCCTCCCTGACTCTCAGTCTGATGAAGGGTCTTGATCCGAAACATCACCTATTCTTTTCTCCAGAGATGCTGCCTGGCCTGCTGACTCCAGCATTTTGTGTCTATCTTCGGTGTAAACCAGCATCCCCAGTTCCTTCTTACCCAATTAAAATCATACCATACACACACCATTTTGTGCCTCGACGTGTTGTAGCCAGTTCACTTTCAGGTGTAACTGTTCGCTCTCCTCTTCCAAGTCAACCGCTATGTCTTTGAGCTCCAGCATCTCCTGCCGTGAAGGTACAATCTGGGTAGAAATAAGTTTAGTGTCAATTATAGCCAAGGGATTTCTATTGTTCAGTAAAATAGTCACCATTCAAATTCTAAATTAAATATTTTGCTTTATGACTCTATAGACAGGTAAGACTAGTGTAGATGGGGCTCGTTGGTCAGTGTGGGCAAGTTGGGCTAAAGGGCCTGTTTCTGAACAGTATGACTCTCTAAATAATTTTAGCATGCATTATACTTTTAATGTGCCATTGCCGACAGCAACATTCTACCACAACTATTTTATGATTGAATTTTCCTGCAGGCTCACGTCTATCCCATGTCACTTACTCTTCAGAAAGGGGTTCTACACGGAATGGAGTGAGCAGTGAAATGTAGGCAAGCACTCCTTCATACAGTTGAGCCCAGATTAAAAATCTATAATGTACATAACTAACTGTAAAAAAAAAAATTGGTTCCCACAATGCTTCAACAACTCACGGAATAACATACCATCAATTTTCCTTTTTTTATAAGATAAAGTCATTTAGTTCTAGGTAAATGGCAAACAGATTAATATTCAGTTAACTGTCACCAGGCACAAGGGTTTTTTATTTGGGGGTACCTGTACATTCTCCAGCTCCTCTCCAATCTGCTTGATTTGCGATTTGGACTGAGCTTCCATTGTAATGAACCTGGCCTCTGATTTTTCAGCCTCTAGCATCATAAGCCTCACTTGTTCTTTAAGAAAGAGAAAGGAAAAAACACCCGTAAAGATCTGATATTTGTTTCCACCGCAGTTAATGGCAATCAGTGAAAATCATCTGTTCTACTAATTACCAGCATTTGAAATCATAAAATATCCTTGAAATGCTACAATTCATTAAGCTTGAAGATTTGTAAGGCAAAATGGTAATTCCATATACATATTTATCCAATGTTAAATTCCACTAGTGAGAAAAGATTAGAAGCTTGAATAAAGCTCCACAGAAAATGTGTCTCCTCAGCAACATTTTGGAAATTAAGGTATAAAGTTACTTAATCCCAAACAAACAAAATGATCATTCTCCACTGGCTCCATTAAAACCCTTATTTTATTTTAAATTACTCCAATTAAATATCCTCTTCTGCTGCTGAATAGTCTGTCTACACCATCATTGTATCTTGTCCCTGGTTTCACCCTCTCTTCCGTAAACTGTCATGCAAACACAGCTCAAGTCTCACAGAGAGAAGACATCCATGGAGTTAATGAAATGTCCTGGTTGCTCTGTGGTCTTCTCATTAAAAGCTATTTGAAATTAAAATACTTTGATGTACCATTTCCGGCAAGGGCATTGTGAATGGTAAAATGTCTTCAAATGATTTTATTTAGAGATACAGCGTGGAAACAGGCCCTTCGACCATGTGTATGTGCTGACCAATGATCCTCACACACTCACATTATCCTACACACACTAGGGATAATTTACCATCAACCCAAGTCAATTAACCTACAAACCTGTACGTCTTTGGAGTGTGAGGAAACCGGAGCACTTGGACCCACGGGGTCACAGGGAGAACATACAAACTCCATACAGACAAGCACCACAGTCAGGATCAAACCCAGGTCTCTGCCGCTGAAAGGTAGCAACTCCACCGCTGCGCCACCAGGCACCCTTCACAATGTCAATGTTTTAACTATCAGCATCCTCTCAAAATTAAAATTCAGTGATAGCGAAGTTTAAAGGATTCAAGAAGAGAATGTTTTGAAAAGCATCTGTACAAGTCTGTCCAATTGACCACTGTGTGTTCCTGTCATCCATTTGGCAGACTCTCACAAATGCTTCACAAAGAATTCTTTTCTTGAATCTTTAAACATCACTATCTTCTGATCAAGGAATCTGACCAGAATACCCGAATGAAAAAAACTTAGATTACACACTACTTTTCCTGATCACTGAACGTACCAACCCATTTACCAACCAATGAAGTATATTTTTAAGTGTGATCAGTGATAAAGTATGGGAATTACAACAACCAATTTGCATACACAAAATCTCATAAGGTTACAGAGACGAGATAATTACACAGCAGGTGACGACAGATGTACAAATCTGCGGTAGGAGCATTTATGGCCGACCAAAAATATTAACAGGTCAACTTTGAGTAATTACCTTCCAGTTCTCCAATCTTCTGTTTGGTGTAATAATTTAAAGAACAAGTTGCCTGTTCTGCAAGAGGTGCACAGGCATGAGATCGTAAAAGTTGCAGATCTTTGGTCAGATGTAAACATCTTTCTGTGATGTTTCTTCAGCATGTTTCTCACTGATTTTACGGAGCTGAGTGCTGTGTTTTCTGTTGAGATTCTTTAAATCTGCCTCGTTCTTTTGCGTCAGATTTCGCACCTTGGTTCTCATTATGTGTTTTTCAGCCAGAAGCTTGTCCTTGAGTTTTTCATTTTCAATCTCAACCACGCTCAAATCTTCAACTAACTCCTAAAAAATTAAAAAATAGCCATATGAAACTAAAGAGACTTTCGTGAGCCTTATGGGCTTGTCCCACTTAGGCGATTTGTCGGGCGAATGTCAAGTTGCCGGCAGTCGCCTGAATAGCTGGCAACTGGAACGGCGACTGTCAGAGTGGAACACACACATCGCTTCCTTCACCAGCCCATTATGCAGGCGGGAGACAGGGCAAGCGGGAGGAGCGCTGTCTGAGTGAAATTCACACGATGCAAAGCCAAGGTGATACAGACACACACCGCGATGAACAGGAAGGTTGGCGCTGTAATTAAGACGGCTAAAGCACAGTGTATGGTAAGTCCTTTAAAAGAGGGGGGGGAGAAGGGGGTGAAGGAGTGGAGACACATTTTAAGAAGCCAGAGATACACGTCTGTAAAGCTCGGCGGACATTAACATTACTGGTCGGTTATCCTTGGTTCTGAAAACTATTGCTTACATTTTTTCCCCCCAATAAGCCAATGAAATTCACCGGTCAGCACCGGCTATAACCTACAAGAACCTTCGACCTCCTGGCAACTCATTAGGACCTCCTGGCGACCCACCTACGGCATGAGAATTCTCGCTACTCTCCATGGCGGCATCATTCCAGTCGCCGCTAATTTTTCAACATTCAACATGGGGAGGGGGGATGTGGGGGAGAGGAGATGTGGGGGAGTGGGGGGGCTGTGGGGGAGGGAGGTGTGGGGGAGGGGGGATGGGGTGCGGGGAGGGGGGGTGGGTTGTGGGGGAGGGGGAGGTGTGGGGGAGGGGGCGGTGTGGGGGAGGGTGAGGGGCGGTGTGGGGGAGTGGGGTGTGTGGGGGAGGGGGGATGTGGGGGAGGGGGCGGTGAGGGGAAGGGGGGAGGGGGTGGTGTGGGAGAGGTTGATGGGCGGTGTGGGGGAGGTTGAGGGGCGGTGTGGGGGAGTGGGGTGTGGGGAGGGGGGATGTGGGAGAGGGGGCGGTGTGGGGGAGGTTGAGGGGCGGTTTGGGGGAGGTTGAAGGGCGGTGTGGGAGAGGGGTGTGTGGGGAGGGGGGGTGTGGGGGAGAGGGCGGAGTGGGGATGTGGGGGAGGGGGCTGTGGGGGAGGGGGGATGTGGGAGAGTGGGGTGTGTGGGGGACGGGGCGGTGTGGGGGAGGGGGGATGTGGGATGTGGGGGAGAGGGCGGTGTGGGGGAGGGGGGGTGTGGGGGAGGGGCGGTGTGGGGGAGGGGGCGGAGTGGGGGAGGGGGGGCTGTGGGGGAGAGGAGATGTGGGGGTGCTGTGGGGGAGGGCGGTGTGGGGGAGGGGGGATGGGGTGTGGGGAGGGGGGGTGGGTTGTGGGGGAGGGGGGTGGGTTGTGGGGGAGGGGGCGGTGTGGGGGTGGGTTGTGGGGGAGGGGCGGTGTGGGGGAGGGTGAGGGGCGGTGTGGGGGAGTGGGGTGTGGGGGAGGGGTGATGTGGAGGAGGGGGCGGTGAGGGGAAGGGCGGGTGGGGGAGGGGGCGGTGTGAGGGAGGTTGAGGGGCGGTGTGGGGGAGGTTGAGGGGCGGTGTGGGGGAGGTTGAGGGGCGGTGTGGGGGAGTGGGGTGTGTGGGGAGGGGGGATGTGGGGGAGGGGGCAGAGTGGGGGAGGGGGGATGTGGGGGAGGGGGCTGTGTGGGGGAGGGGGCTGTGTGGGGGAGGGGGCGGTGTGGGGGAGGGGGCGGTGTGGGGGAGGGGGCGGTGTGGGGGAGCGGAGGATGTGGGGGAGGGGGCGGTGTAGGGGGGGAGGGGGATGTGGGGGAGGGGGCTGTGTGGGGGAGGGGGCTGTGTGGGGGAGGGGGCTTTGTGGGGGTGGGGGCTGTGTGGGGGAGGTGGGGGTGGGGTAGGGGGCGGTGTGGGGGAGGGGTGAGAGGGAGGGCGGTTTAGGGGAGGGGGCTGTGGGGAGGGGGTTGTGTGGGGAGAGGGAGAGGGGGTTGGCGGGGTGTGGGCGAGGGGGGGGGGGTGCTGTGGGGTGGGGGAGGGGTAATCTTCAAAACCTTCATAACTTTTGTACTATTTCTTCGATCGGAACAAAACGTATTTGACTTGCAGGAGAGAAGAAAGGTGGCGAAAAAATTGTAGAACTAAATTTAATTACAACGCAGACAGGAAGTGGTCAAGATGAGAGTTTTAGTAATACATATAGAATAGAATAGATAGAAGATAGATATAATCAGTAGTGACACTGTTGCATTATAATCAAAAGTTCATGTGTTGTTGGCATCTTAAATAGGAGATCTCTTCTGATCTTGGTCACGGCAGAAAAAAATTGTGGTACAGATCAGCAATGCTAACAACCTGTCATAACCAGAATGACAATACTGCAAGGCTCCACATAAACTGTGACTGCACTATAACACATCATAAAAGGGTTGATTTAGATAAAAAGAATGGGAAGATTTATACAAAAGAAAACCTTCACATATTTTCATATTTACAGATTTATTCCAAGAGGCTCCCAGCTATTTTTATTTCACTGCCAGTTACAACAAAATCCCTTAGCTGGTTGAAGAGATCTTTCCCTGTAACAGAGATTCACACAGCAGCAAACAATGATTTCCATACCGCTAGCTCCCGATTCTTCCGATCAAGCTTTTTCTGCAACACATCCACAGGTTGTGTCCTTTCTAATAGTGCCTCTTCGTTTTCACAGAGTTTATCCTTGAGGTTTTCCAACATCTGAGGAAGTTAACAGGTGATTAATACTTCCTAACAGTGATAAATCTGGGCAATATAGAATGGAAATCACACACACGCAACATTTGTAATTCAACTGCACCAATAGTCAGGTCTTCAATTCCACCTTGGTATAAAGACATTAAGATTAAATTGATCATTAATGAAATCAGGGGATGAAATCATTAATTTGCATTCAATGGTTTAATGGTCCTTTATTGTCACGTGTATCACCACACAGTCATACCAAAAAAGCAACAAAACACAAAACTACATAAAGCTTAAACATAAACAGCCACCACAGCGGCGTGTGGGAATCCCTAGGGCACCCAGCATAAGCGGAGACCCACAGCCATCAGTTCAATGTCCGGGCCACACACACGCTCCTTCACCGACCGCTATACTCTCTCTGCAGTCCCTGTCAGCCCAATGTCAGAAAGCCGTCCACACACTCGCACCAGACTCCAGGATCACTGCTCTCACGGCAATCCCTCCAAGTCCCCACCAGGGTAGGTAGCTCGTCCATTGTGTTTCCGGCACCCACATATTCCCCACTGTGATAGAAGGCAAATAACTTTTACCATCTTCCTCCTTTTCTCCCGCGGTCGGGGCAATTGAAGCTCCCGCAGTCGGCGATCAAAGCCCCTACAACGGAGCGATCGAGGCTCCGGCAATCGGGGCGGTCAAAGCTCCTGCAGTTGGAGCTTCCGACATCCCGAATGGCCTACTCCTGCACCTATTTTCTATGTTTCTATGTTTCTACACCAGTCATTAAAAGTAGGAATGCAGGTGCAGCAGGCAGTGAAGAAAGCAAATGGTATGTTAGCATTCATAGCAAAAGGATTTGAGTATAAGAGCAGGGTGGTTCTACTGCAGTTGTACAGGGTCTTGGTGAGACCACACCTGGAGTATTGCGTACCGTTTTGGTCTCCTAATCTGAGGAAAGACATTCTTGCCATAGAGGGAGTACAGAGAAGGTTCACCAGACTGATTCCTGGGATGGCAGGACTTTCATATGAGGAAAGACTGGATAGACTTGGCTTGTACACGTTGGAATTCAGAAGACTGAGGGGGGATCTTATGGAAACTTACAACATTCTTAAGGGGTTGGACAGGCTAGATGCAGGAAGATTATTCCCGATGTTGGGGAAGTCCAGAACTAGGGGTCACAGTTTAAGGATAAGAGGGAAGACTTTTAGGACCGAGATGAGGAAATCATTTTTTACACAGAGAGTGGTGAATCTGTGGAATTTTCTGCCACAGAAGGTAGTTGAGGCCAGTTCATTGGCTATATTTAAGAGGGAGTTAGATGTGGCCCTTGTGGTTAAAGGGATCAGGGGGTATGGAGAGAAGGCAGGGATGGGATACTGAGTTGGATGATCAGCCATGATCATATCAAATGGCGGTGCAGGCTCGAAGGGCCGAATGGCCTACTCCTGCACCTATTTTCTATGTTTCTATGTTTCTACACCAGTCATTAAAAGTAAGCATGCAGGTGCAGCAGGCAGTGAAGAAGGCGAATGGTATGTTAGCATTCATAGCAAAAGGATTTGAGTATAGGAGCAGGGAGGTTCTACTGCAGTTGTACAGGGTCTTGGTGAGACCACACCTGGAGTATTGCGTACAGGTTTGGTCTCCTAATCTGAGGAAAGACATTCTTGCCATAGAGGGAGTACAGAGAAGGTTCGTCAGACTGATTCCTGGGATGTCAGGACTTTCATATGAAGAAAGACTGGATAGACTCGGCTTGTACTCGCTAGAATTTAGAAGATTGAGGGGGGATCTTATAGAAATGTATAAAATTCTTAAGGGGTTGGACAGGCTAGATGCAGGAAGATTGTTCCTGAAGTTGGGGAAGTCCAGAACAAGGGGTCACAGTTTAAGGATAAGGGGGAAATCTTTTAGGTCCGAGATGAGGAAAACATTTTTCACACAGAGAGTGGTGAATCTCTGGAATTCTCTGCCACAGAAGGTAGTTGAGGCCAGTTCATTGGCTACATTTAAGAGGGAGTTAGATGTGGCCCTTGTGGCTAAAGGGATCAGGGGTATGGACAGAAAGCAGGTACAGGATACTGAGTTGGATGATCAGCCATGATCATATTGAATGGCGGTGCAGGCTCGACGGGCCGAATGGCCTACTCCTGCACCTATTTTCTATGTTTCTATGTTTCCATAAAAGGGTTGATTTAGATAAAAAGAATGGGAAGATTTATACAAAAGAAAATCTTCACATTTTTTCATATTTACTGATTTTTTCCAAGAGGCTCCCTGCTGTTTTTATTTCACTGCCAGTTACAACAAAATCCCTTAGCTGGTTGCAGAGATCTTTCCCTGTAATAGAGATTCACACAGAAGCAAACAATGATTTCCTTACCGCTAGCTCCCGATTCGTCCCATCAAGCTTTTTCTGCAACACATCCACAGGTTGTGTCCTTTCTAATAGTGCCTCTTCGTTTTCACAGAGTTTATCCTTGAGGTTTTCCAACAACTGAGGAAGTTAACAGGTGATTAATACTTCCTAACAGTGATAAATCTGGGCAATATAGAATGGAAATCACACACACGCAACATTTGTAATTCAACTGCACCAATAGTCAGGTCTTCAATTCCACCTTGGTATAAAGACATTAAGATTAAATTGATCATTAATGAAATCAGGGGATGAAATCATTAATTTGCATTCAATGGTTTAATGGTCCTTTATTGTCACGTGTATCACCACACAGTCATACCAAAAAAGCAACAAAACACAAAACTACATAAAGCTTAAACATAAACAGCCACCACAGCGGCGTGTGGGAATCCCTAGGGCACCCAGCATAAGCTGAGACCCACAGTCCGGGCCACACACACGCTCCTTCACCGACCGCTATACTCTCTCTGCAGTCCCTGTCAGCCCAATGTCAGAAAGCCGTCCACACACTCGCACCAGACTCCAGGATCACTGCTCTCACGGCAATCCCTCCAAGTCCCCACCAGGGTAGGTAGCTCGTCCATTGTGTTTCCGGCACCCACATATTCCCCACTGTGATAGAAGGCAAATAACTTTTACCATCTTCCTCCTTTTCTCCCGCGGTCGGGGCAATTGAAGCTCCCGCAGTCGGCGATCAAAGCCCCTACAACGGAGCGATCGAGGCTCCCGCAATCGGGGCGGTCAAAGCTCCTGCAGTTGGAGCTCCCGACATCCCGAATGGCCTACTCCTGCACCTATTTTCTATGTTTCTATGTTTCTACACCAGTCATTAAAAGTAGGAATGCAGGTGCAGCAGGCAGTGAAGAAAGCAAATGGTATGTTAGCATTCATAGCAAAACGATTTGAGTATAAGAGCAGGGAGGTTCTACTGCAGTTGTACAGGGTCTTGGTGAGACCACACCTGGAGTATTGAGTACCGTTTTGGTCTCCTAATCTGAGGAAAGACATTATTGCCATAGAGGGAGTACAGAGAAGGTTCACCAGACTGATTCCTGGGATGGCAGGACTTTCATATGAGGAAAGACTGGATAGACTTGGCTTGTACACGTTGGGATTCAGAAGACTGAGGGGGGATCTTATGGAAACTTACAAAATTCTTAAGGTGTTGGACAGGCTAGATGCAGGAAGATTATTCCCGATGTTGGGGAAGTCTAGAACTAGGGGTCACAGTTTAAGGATAAGAGGGAAGACTTTTAGGACCGAGATGAGGAAATCATTTTTTACACAGAGAGTGGTGAATCTGTGGAATTCTCTGCCACAGAAGGTAGTTGACGCCAGTTCATTGGCTATATTTAAGAGGGAGTTAGATGTGGCCCTTGTGGTTAAAGGGATCAGGGGGTATGGAGAGAAGGCAGGGATGGGATACTGAGTTGGATGATCAGCCATGATCATATCAAATGGCGGTGCAGGCTCGGGGCCGAATGGCCTACTGCACCTATTTTCTATGTTTCTACACCAGTCATTAAAAGTAGGCATGCAGGTGCAGCAGGCAGTGAAGAAGGCGAATGGTATGTTAGCATTCATAGCAAAAGGATTTGAGTATAGGAGCAGGGAGGTTCTACTGCAGTTGTACAGGGTCTTGGTGAGACCACACCTGGAGTATTGCGTACAGTTTTGGTCTCCTAATCTGAGGAAAGACATTCTTGCCATAGAGGGAGTACAGAGAAGGTTCATCAGACTGATTCCTGGGATGTCAGGACTTTCATATGAAGAAAGACTGGATAGACTCGGCTTGTACTCGCTAGAATTTAGAAGATTGAGGGGGGATCTTATAGAAACATACAAAATTCTTAAGGGGTTGGACAGGCTAGATGCAGGAAGATTGTTCCTGAAGTTGGGGAAGTCCAGAACAAGGGGTCACAGTTTAAGGATAAGGGGGAAATCTTTTAGGTCCGAGATGAGAAAAACATATTTCACACAGAGAGTGGAGAATCTCTGGAATTCTCTGCCACAGAAGGTAGTTGAGGCCAGTTCATTGGCTACATTTAAGAGGGAGTTAGATGTGGCCCTTGTGGCTAAAGGGATCAGGGGGTATGGACAGAAAGCAGGTACAGGATACTGAGTTGGATGATCAGCCATGATCATATTGAATGGCGGTGCAGGCTCGACGGGCCGAATGGCCTACTCCTGCACCTATTTTCTATGTTTCTATGTTTCCATAAAAGGGTTGATTTAGATAAAAAGAATGGGAAGATTTATTGGTCCTTTATTGTCACGTGTACTGAGGTACAATGAAATTTGATTTACCAGAGTCATACCAAAAAAGCAACAAGACACAAAACTACATAAAGATTAAACATAAACAGCCACCACAGCGGCGTGTGAGAATCCCAAGGGAACCCAGCATAAGCGGAGACCCACAGCCATCAGTTCAATGTCCGGGCCGCACACACGCTCCTTCACCGACCGCTATACTCTCTCTGCGGTCCCTGTCAGCCCAAAGTCAGAAAGCCGTCCACACTCGCACCAGACTCAAGGATCACTGCTCTCACGGCAATCCCTCCGAGTCCCCACAAGGGTAGGCAGCTCGTCCATTGTGCTTTTCGGCGCCCACATATTCCCCACTGTGATGGAAGACGAATAACTTTAACCATCTTCCTCCTTTTCTCCCGCAGTCGGCGATCAAAGGCCCCAAAACGGAGCGATCGAGGCTCCCACAATCGGGGCAGGCGAAGCTCCTGCAGTTGGAGCTCCCGACGTTGATCCCTAACAAAGCTACCTCCAGCTCCACGATGTTAAGCCACAATGCCGGCGGAGATGCAATACGGAAAATGTTGCACCTCCGTCGAGGGAAGAGATAAAAAAGTTTCTAAAGATACGCTAACACATAAAAAACTAAAGATACGCTAACACATACAAATAAAATGGAATAAAAATAAACAAAAGAAGAAAGGGACGAGACGGGCTGTTGGCGAGGCTGCCACTTATGGCGCCACCCGGTGGTCTTTAGTCACACATTTATTTGAAACTGCTGACTATCGTTACAAAATTGCATACAGTGAAATGTCAAAAAGGACAAAGAACTTGTCTGCTTGTTTCATCAACAGTAATATCTAGCGTAAAGATATTTTTAATGGTTCACTGATCAAAAACACTTGAAGTGCAAGCATTAAAATCCATGTACAAGATGGTGTGGATGAGGGATATTCACAGGACTACTATAGCTCACAGATATGTGCCTCCTCAAGGGACACAGAGTCCAGGAATAACTCAACTGGTCAGGCAACATCTTTGGAAAAAAAGGATGGATGATGTTTCAAGTCAGGATCCTTATTCAACTGAGTTACTCCAGCACTTCTATCTTTGGTATAAACCAGCATCTGCAGTTGTTTGTATTTATATTCTGCAGGAATACCTATTCAGTCCATCAGGTCTGTTCTGCATTTCATTAAGATCATCACTGACCTAATGTATACATTCATCCAGTTTATCATGAATCGATCCCCTATGTCTTGAAAATATTCTACGAGTCTGCATTGTCTACACTTAGACAAACATAGTTCCAAACTCGCATGCTGTTGGCAGAGAAACAAAAATGCTAATGCATTAAATGTGCAACCGCTTACTTCTGACGAAAGAAATTCCTCCTAATCTCTTTCCCAAAGGAACGTCCTTTAAATCTGAGGCTATGAACTCTAGTCCTAGACTCTCCCACTAGTGGATGGGAAAATGAAGAACAACTAGACTGTTGGGTCCCAGTCACACAGGAGGCCTGGTCCCATTCCCCAACACAATCGTAGCACTAAGCAGGATGATTTTTGCTCAAATTTAATTACAACGCAGACACAAAGTGGTCCAGATGAGAGTTTTTGTAATATATATAGAATAGAATAGATAGAAGATAGATATAATCAGTAGTGACACTGTTGCATTATAATCACGAGTTCATTTGTTGTTGGCATCTTAAATAGGAGATCTCTTCTGATCTTGGTCACGGCTGAACAAAATTGGTGGTACAGATCAGCAATGCCAACAACCTGTCATAACCAGAATGATAATACTGCAAGGCTCCACATAAACTGTGACTCTGCACTATAACACATCATAAACTGGTGGCCGATTAGGAAAAGCGGAGATGCAACGAGACCTGGGTGTCATGGTTGGTGAGAGGAGGAGGAACCCAAATCTGCAGCGTTCCATCTCACTTCCAGAGAAAGAGTCTGGTGGAAGCCTCTGATTGATGGAAGAGGACCAGAGGAAGCAGCTGATTGGGAGCAACCCCGGGTTTACATTTTTACATTTCTGCTTTCAGGTTAAGGGTTCTGGGAGTTAAGGATTCAGGGAGTTAAGGGTACAGTATTTATTAGTAAAGGTACAGTTTAAAGGATAACGTTATTTTAAATATTTAATATAGAGTTAATTTGGGAGTAAGCTATGTCAGTGGAGATTGGCCCCGTGGTTTGCTCAGCCTGCAACATGTGGGAGATCAGGGATATGGTCGGTGTCCTTGGTGACTACGTTTGCAGGAAGTGTGTCCAGCTGCAGCTCCTGGCAGACCTCATTGAACGATTGGAGCTGCGGCTGGATTCATACTGGAGCATCCACGATGCTTAGAAAGTCGTGAATAGTACGTACAGTGAGTTGGTCACACCGCAGATAAAAGGTAAGAGGACAGAAAGGGAACGGGTGGCCAATAGCCAGCAAAGCAGTAGGCTGGTAGTGCAGGAGTCCACTGCGGTCATCTCCCTCCTAAACAGGTATAACATTTTGGATACTGTTGGGGGAGATGGCTCATCAGGGGAAGGCAGCAGCAGCCAAGTTCATGGCACGATGGGTGGCTCTGCGGCACAGGATGGTGGAAAAAAGAGTGGAAGGGCAATAGTAATAGGGGATTCAATTGTAAGGGGAATAGATAGGCGTTTCTGCGGCCGCAAACGAGATTCCAGGATGGTATGTTGCCTCCCTGGTGCAAGGGTCAGGGATGTCACTGAACGGCTGCAGAACATTCTGGAGGGGGAGCGTGAACAGCCAGTTGTCGTGGTGCATATTGGCACCAACGATATAGGTAAAAAAAGGGATGAGGTCCTACAAGGTGAATTTAAGGAGCTAGGAGATAAACTTAAAAGTAGGACCTCAAAGGTAATAATCTCTGGATTACTACCAGTACCACGGACCAGTCAGAGTAAGAAATAGGAGGATATTGCAGATGAATACGTGTCTTGAAAAATGGTGCAAGGGGGAGGGATTCAATTTTTTAGGGCATTGGAACCAGTTCTGGGGGAGGTGGGACCAGTACAAACAGGACGGTCTGCACCTGGGCTGGAATGGAACCAATGTCCTTGGGGGAGTGTTTGCTAGTGCTGTCGGGGAGGATTTAAACTAATGTGGCAGGGGGATGGGTGCAAGAGCAGAGAGGCAGGGGGGTGTAAAATGAGGGTAGAAGCAATAGGTAGCAAGGTGAAAAGTAAAAGTGGCAGGCAGACAAAACCAGGGCAAAAATCAAAAAGGGCCACTTTTCAACATAATTGTATAAGGGGTAAGAGTGTTGTAAAGACAAGCCTGAAGGCTTTGTATCTTAATGCAAGGAGCATTTGTAATAAGGTGGATGAGTTGAATGTGCAGATAGTTATTAATGAATATGATATAGTTGGGATCACGGAGACATGGCTTCAGGGTGACCAAGGCTGGGAGCTGAACATTCAGGAATATTCAATATTCAGGAGGGATAGACAGAAAGGAAAAGGAGGCGGGGTAGCGTTGCTGGTTAGAGAGGAGATTAACGCAATGGAAAGGAAGGACATTAGCTTGGAGGATGTGGAATCGATATGGGTAGAGCTGCGAAACACTAAGGGGCACAAAACGCTAGTGGGAGTGGTGTACCGGCCACCTAACAGTAGTAGTGGAGTTGGGGATGGCATCAAACAGGAAATTAGAAATGCGTGCAACAAAGGTAAATCCATTATAATGGGTGACTTCAATCTACATATAGATTGGGTGAATCAAATTGGCAGGGGTGCTGAGGAAGAGAATTTCTTGGAATGTATGCGGGATAGTTTTCTAAACCAACATGTAGAAGAACCAAGGAGAGAGCAGGCTATTCTAGACTGGGTATTGAGTAATGAGGAAGGGTTAGTTAGCAGTCTTGTTGTGCGTGGCCCCTTGGGCAAGAGTGACCATAATATGGTTGAGTTCTTCATTAGGATGGAGAGTGACATTGTTAATTCAGAAACAAAGGTCCTGAACTTAAAGAAAGGTGACTTTGAGGGTATGAGACGTGAATTGGCCAAGATAGACTGGCCAATGATTCTTAAAGGGATGACGGAGGATATGCAATGGAAGGCATTTAAAAACTGCATGGATGAACTACAACAAGTGTTCATCCCAGTTTGGCAAAAGAATAAATCAAGGAAGGTAGTGCATCCGTGGATAACAAGGGAAATCAGGGATAGTATCAAAAAAGAGGAAGCCTACAAATTAGCCAGAACAAGCAGCCTACCAGAGAACTGGGAGAAATTCAGAGTCCAGCAGAGGAGGACAAAAGGCTTAATTAGGAAAGGGAAAATAGATTATGAAAGAAAACTGGCAGGGAACATAAAAACTGACTGCAAAAGTTTTTATAGATATGTCAAGAGGAAAAGATTAGTTAAAACAAATGTAGGTCCCTTGCAGTCAGTAACAGGTGAATTGATCATGGGGAACAAGGACATGGCAGACCGATTGAATAATTACTTTGGTTCTGTCTTCACTAAGGAAGACATAAATAATCTGCCGGAAATAGCAAGGGACCGGGGGTTAAATGAGATGGAGGAACTGAGTGAAATCCAGGTTAGCCGGGAAGTGGTGTTTGGTAAATTGAATGGATTAAAGGCCGATAAATCCCCAGGGCCGGATAAGCTGCATCCCAGAGTACTTAAGGAAGTAGCCACAGAAATAGTGGATGCATTAGTGATAATTTTTCAAAACTCTTTAGATTCTGGAGTAGTTCCTGAGGACTGCAGGGTAGCTAATGTAACCCCACTTTTTAAAAAGGGAGGGAGAGAGAAAACGGGGAATTACAGACCAGTTAGTCTAACATCGGTGGTGGGGAAAATTCTGGAGTCAGTTATTAATGATGGGATAGCAGCACATTTGGAAAGTGGTGGGTTCATTGGACAAAGTCAGCATGGATTTATGAAAGGTAAATCATGTCTGATGAATCTTATAGAATTTTTCGAGGATGTAACTAGTAGAGTGGATAAGGGAGAACCAGTGGATGTGTTATATCTGGACTTTCAGAACGCTTTCGACAAGGTCCCACATAAGAGATTAGCATACAAACTTAAAGCACATGGTATTGGGGGTTCAGTATTGATGTGGATAGAGAACTGGCTGGCAGACAGGAAGCAAAGAGTAGGAGTAAACGGGTCCTTTTCAGAATGGCAGGCAGTGAATAGTGGGGTACCGCAAGGCTCAGTGCTGGGACCCCAGCTATTTACAATATATATATTAATGATCTGGATGAGGGAATTAAATGCAACATCTCCAAGTTTGCTGATGACACGAAGCTGGGGGGCAGTGTTAGCTGTGAGGAGGATGCTAGGAGGCTGCAAGGTGACTTGGATAGGTTGGGTGAGTGGGCAAAAGCATGGCAAATGCAGTATAATGTGGATAAATATGAGGTTATCCACTTTGGTGGCAAAAACAGGAAAGTAGACTATTATCTGAATGGTGGCCGATTAGGAAAAGGGGAGATGCAACGAGACCTGGATGTCATGGTACACCAGTCATTGAAAGTAGGAATGCAGGTGCAACAGGCAGTGAAGAAAGCAAATGGTATGTTAGCATTCATAACAAAAGGATTTGAGTATAAGAGCAGGGAGGTTCTACTGCAGTTGTACAGGGTCTTGCTGAGACCACACCTGGAGTATTGTGTACAGTTTTGGTCTCCTAATCTGACGAAAGACATTCTTGCCATAGAGGGAGTACAGAGAAGGTTCACCAGACTGATTCCTGGGATGGCCGGACTTTCATATGAGGAAAGACTGGATAGATTTGGCTTGTACACGTTGGAATTCAGAAGACTGAGGGGGGATCTTATGGAAACTTACAAAATTCTTAAGGGGTTGGACAGGCTAGATGCAGGAAGATTATTCCCGATGTTGGGGAAGTTCAGAACTAGGGGTCACAGTTTAAGGATAAGAGGGAAGACTTTTAGGACCGAGATGAGGAAATCATTTTTTACACAGAGTGGTGAATCTGTGGAATTCTCTGCCACAGAAGGTAGTTGACGCCAGTTCATTGGCTATATTTAAGAGGGAGTTAGATGTGGCCCTTGTGGTTAAAGGGATCAGAGGGTATGGAGAGAAGGCAGGGATGGGATACTGAGTTGGATGATCACATCAAATGGCGGTGCAGGCTCAAAGGGCCGAATGCCCTACTCCTGCACCTATTTTCTATGTTTCTATGTTTCCATAAAAGGGTTGATTTAGATAAAAAGAATGGGAAGATTTATACAAAAGGAAATCTTCATATTTTTTCATATTTACTGATTTATTCCAAGAGGCTCCCTGCTATTTTTATTTCACTGCCAGTTACAACAGAATCCCTTAGCTGGTTGCAGAGATCTTTCCCTGTAATAGAGATTCACACAGCAGCAAATAATGATTTCCTTACCGCTAGCTCCTGATTCTTCCCATCAAGCTTTTTCTCTAACACATCCACAAGTTGTGTCCTTTCTAATAGTGCCTCTTCGTTTTCACGGAGTTTTTCCTTCAGGTTTTCCATCAACTGAGGAAGTTAACAAGTGATTAATACTTCCTAACAGTGATAAATCTGGGCAACATAGAATGGAAATCACACACACGCAACATTTGTAATTCAACTGCACCAATAGTTAGGTCTTCAATTCCACCTTGGTATAAAGACATTAAAATTAAAATGATCATTAATGAAATGAGGGGATAAAATCATTAATTAGCATTCAATGGTTTAATGGTCCTTTATTGTCACGTGTACTGAGGTACAGTGAAATTTGATTTACCAGAGTCATACCAAAAAAGCAACAAGAAACAAAACTACTTAAAGATTAAACATAAACAGTCACCACAGCACCGTGTGAGAATCCCTAGGGAACCCAGCATAAGCGGAGACACACAGCCATCAGTTCAATGTCCGGGCCACACACACGCTCCTTCACCGACCGCTTTACTCTTTCTGCAGTCCCTGTCAGCCCAAAGTCAGAAAGCCGTCCACACTCGCACCAGACTCAAGGATCACTGCTCTCACGGCAATCCCTCCGAGTCCCCACAAGGGTAGGCAGCTCGTCCATTGTGTTTTTCGGCGCCCACATATTCCCCACTGTGATGGAAGGCGAATAACTTTAACCATCTTCCTCCTTTTGTCCCACGGTCGGGGCAATCGAAACACCCGCAGTCGGGGTGATCGAAGCTCGCGCAGTCGGCGATCAAAGCCCCCAAAACGGAGCGATCGAGGCTCCAGCAATCGGGGCGGGCAAAGCTCCTGCAGTTGGAGCTCCTGACGTTGATCCTTAACAAAGCTACCTCCAGCTCCACGATGTTAGGCCACAATGCCGGCGGAGATGCAATACGGAAAATGTCGCACCTCCGTCGAGGGAAGAGATAAAAACGTTTCTAAAGATATGCTAACACATAAAAAACTAAAGATACGCTAACACATACAAATAAAAGAGAATAAAAATAAACAAAAGAAGAAAGGGACGAGACAGGGTGTTGGCGAGGCTGCCACTTACGGCGCCACCCGGTGGTCTTTAGTCACACATTTATTTGAAACTGCTGACTATCGTTAAAAAATTGCATACAGTGAAATGTCAAAAAGGACAAAGAACTTGTCTGCTTGTTTCATCAACAGTAATATCTAGCGTAAAGATATTTTTAATGGTTCACTGATCAAAAACACTTGAAGTGCAAGCATTAAAATCCATGTACAAGATGGTGTGGATGAGGGATATGCACAGGTCTACTATAGCTCACAGATATGTGCTTCCTCAAGGGAGCAGTACCTAAGTCAGACACAGAGTCCAGGAATACCTCAACTGGTCAGGCAACATCTGTAGAAAAAAAGGAAGGATGATGTTTCAGGTCAGGATCCTTATTCAACTGAGTTACTCCAGCACTTCTATCTTTGGTATAAACCAGCATCTGCAGTTGTTTGTTTTTACATTCTGCAGGAATACCTATTCAGTCCATCAGGTCTGTTCTACATTTCATTAAGATCAGCACTGACCTAATGTATACATTCACCCAGTTTATCATGAATCGATCCCCTCTGTCTTGAAAATATTCTACGAGTCTGCATTGTCTACACTTTAACAAACATAGTTCCAAACACGCATGCTGTTGTCAGAGAAACAAAAATGCTAATGTATTAAATGTGCAACCGCTTACTTCTGACGAAAGAAATTCCTCCTAATCTCCTTCCCAAAGGAACATCCTTTAAATCTGAGGCTATGAACTCTAGTCCTAGACTCTCCCACTAGTGGAGGGGAAAATGAAGAACAACTAGACTGTTGGGTCCCAGTCACACAGGAGGCCTGGTCCCATTCCCCAACACAATCGTAACACTAAGCAGGATGGTTTTTGCTCAAATTTAATTACAACGCAGACACGAAGTGGTCCAGATGAGAGTTTTTGTAATATATATGGAATAGAATAGATAGAAGATAGATATAATCAGTCGTGACACTGTTGCATTATAATCAAGAGTTCATTTGTTGTTAGCATCTTAAATAGGAGATCTCTACTAATCTTGGTCACGGCTGAAAAAAATTGGTGCTACAGATCAGCAATGCCAACAACCTGTCATAACCAGAATGACAATACTGCAAGGCTCCACATAAACTGTGACTCTGCACTATAACACATCATAAAAGGGTTGATTTAGAAAAAAAGAATGGGAAGATTTATACAAAAGAAAATCTTCACATTTTTTCATATTTACTGATTTATTCCAAGAGGCTCCCTGCTATTTTTATTTCACTGCCAGTTACAACAGAATCCCTTAGCTGGTTGCAGAGATCTTTCCCTGTAATAGAGATTCACACAGCAGCAAACAATGATTTCCTTACCGCTAGCTCCTGATTCTTCCCATCAAGCTTTTTCTCCAACACATCCACAAGTTGTGTCCTTTCTAATAGTGCCTCTTCGTTTTCACGGAGTTTTTCCTTCAGGTTTTCCATCAACTGAGGAAGTTAACAAGTGATTAATACTTCCTAACAGTGATAAATCTGGGCAACATAGAATGGAAATCACA
Organism: Malacoraja senta; assembly: GCA_038087875.1. Taxonomy (NCBI): domain Eukaryota; kingdom Metazoa; phylum Chordata; class Chondrichthyes; order Rajiformes; family Rajidae; genus Malacoraja; species Malacoraja senta. Next base: position 49,393 of record JAXLNO010004688.1, read on the forward strand.
CACACGCAACATTCAATATGACGGATGTGCAGGAGTGGGCGCCGTTTGTATGGCAGCCTGCCTGCAGTCCGTCGTCTAACTCTTTTATTGTTTGAATATTTTTTATTTTTTTATTATTTGGAGTCTATTCTTTCTATGTGTGGGGGGGGGGGGGGGGGGCTGTTTTAACCCCAGTCCTACCTGGTCGGAGATGCGGTTTTCCTCCGAATCGCGTCTCCGGTCTCCCCATGCGGCCTTCCATCGGGCTGGAGCGGCGTTTCCTGCCGGGGACCACAGCTTCGGCGGCACAGCGCTGGGACATCAGCAGGGAGCGGGCGATGCCTTGTCGGGTCGCCGCTCCGGAGTGCTGTGACCGCCGACCACCAACATCGAGCAGCCGTGGTCTGCGGTCTGCGGTTTGAGGGCATCCCGCCACGGGCGGGCGGCGCTGGATCAAAAACACCGCGGAGACGAAGCTCCAACCGGCGCGGCCTGAAGTCCGCGGGCGTCGCAGTCTCCGGGGAAGGAGCGGCCGCTCCAGACATTTCAAAGCTGCTGAGGACTTTTCCACCCGATGCGGGTGGGCAAACAACATCGGGCTGCCGTTGCGGCGACTGGCTGCAGTGGCCTCAGACTGGCCCCGACCTCGGGTGGACTAGGAGGAGGAGGAGGACTGGACATTTTAGTGCCTTCCCTCACAGTGGAGAGTGTAGATTCTACTGTGGGGGGATGTTCGTGTTTGTGTAAAATTTCTTATAGTGTGTTGTCATTTTTTCTATCTCTTTTTATCATTTGTTTGGTTAGTAACTGTGAAGCACTTTGGCTTTTGAGTTAAATCGATTGGAAAATGTGCTATATAAATAAACTTATTGTTATTATTATTATTATTATTATTTGTAATTCAACTGCACCAATAGTTAGGTCTTCAATTCCACCTTGGTATAAAGACATTAAGATTTAAATGATCATTAATGAAATCAGGGGATAAAATCATTAATTAGCATTCAATGGTTTAATGGTCCTTTATTGTCACGTGTACTGAGGTACAGTGAAATTTGATTTACCACAGAGTCATACCAAAAAAGCAACAAGGCACAAAACTACATAAAGATTAAACATAAACAGCCACCACAGCGGCGTGTGAGAATCCCAAGGGAACCCGGCATAAGCGGAGACCCACAGCCATCAGTTCAATGTCCGGGCCACACACACGCTCCTTCACTGACCGCTTTACTCTTTCTGCAGTCCCTGTCAGCCCAAAGTCAGAAAGCCGTCCACACTCGCACCAGACTCAAGGATCACTGCTCTCACGGCAATCCCTCCGAGTCCCCACAAGGGTAGGCAGCTCGTCCATTGTGTTTTTCGGCGCCCACATATTCCCCACTGTGATGGAAGGCGAATAACTTTAACCATCTTCCTCCTTTTCTCCCGCAGTCGGGGCAATCGAAACACCCGCAGTCGGGGCGATCGAAGCTCCCGCAGTCGGCGATCAAAGCCCCCAAAACGGAGCGATCAAGGCTCCAGCAATCGGGGCGGGCAAAGCTCCTGCAGTTGGAGCTCCCGACGTTGATCCCTAACAATGCTACCTCCAGCTCCACGAAGTTAGGCCACAATGCCGGCGGAGATGCAATACGGAAAAAGTCGCACCTCCGTCGAGGGAAGAGATAAAAAAGTTTCTAAAGATACGCTAACACATAAAAAACTAAAGATACGCTAACACATACAAATAAAACAGAATAAAAACAAACAAAAGAGGAAAGGGACGAGACAGGCTGTTGGCGAGGCTGCCACTTACGGCGCCACCCGGTGGTCTTTAGTCACACATTTATTTGAAACTGCTGACTATCGTTACAAAATTGCATACAGTGAAATGTCAAAAAGGACAAAGAACTTGTCTGCTTGTTTCATCAACAGTAATATCTAGCGTAAAGCTATTTTAATGGTTCACTGATCAAAAACACTTGAAGTGCAAGCATTAAAATCCATGTACAAGATAGTGTGGATGAGGGATATTCACAGGACTACTATAGCTCACAGATATGTGCCTCCTCAAGGGACACAGAGTCCAGGAATAACTCAACTGGTCAGGCAACATCTTTGGAAAAAAAGGATGGATGATGTTTCAGGTCAGGATCCTTATTCAACTGAGTTACTCCAGCACTTCTATTTTTGGTATAAACCAGCATCTGCAGTTGTTTGTTTTCACATTCTGCAGGATAACCTATTTCAGTCCATCAGGTCTGTTCTGCATTTCATTAAGATCATCACTGACCGAATGTATACATTCACCCAGTTTATCATGAATCGATCCCCTCTGTCTTGAAAATATTCTACGAGTCTGCATTGTCTACACTTTAACAAACATAGTTCCAAACTCGCATGCTGTTGTCAAAGAAACAAAAATGCTAATGAATTAAATGGGCAACTGCTTTTTTTTCAACAGTGACCCCGGATCTACATTTTCCCAACGTGTTTAGTGTAGTTTAGTTTAGATACAGCATGGAAACAGGTCCTTCGGTCCACCGAGTCCACACCGACCAGCGATCCCCGCACATATACACGTCTAGGGAAATTAGGGACAATTTACACTCATACCAAGTATACAAGCCCAAGCCAATTAACCTACAAACCTGTACGTCTTTGAAGCGTGGGAGGAAATCGAAGATCTCGGAGAAAACTCATGCGGTCAAGGGGAGAACGTACAAACTCCATACAGACAGCACCCGTACTTGGGATGGAACCCGGGTCTCTGGCGCTGCAAGTGCTGCAAGGCAGCAACTCTACCGCTGTGCCAGTGTGCCACCCAACACAGTGCCTCCTCACGCAACCTCTCAAAATTTGTAAGAAACTTGTATTCTTTAATAGTTTACGTGATACATTAACTAAACTAAAATCCCATCTGCATCTTCTGTACAATTTCATCTTTGCTATTATATAATAACAGGAACCACTCCTCGACAATTTACTGGCACCATTCCTTTGGCAAGGGAAGACTGAAAACATTTAATCAGAGCCTCAGCTGCTCCCACCCTTGCTTCTTTTAACTGGCTGGGAAACATTTCTGCCAGACCTTCAGAGTTGCCAGCTTCACTAAATTAATGCAGTAATCCAGACATGGCTGCAATTGCACTGCGAATTTAGCAAACGTCACAGCCTGTATTTGGAATCAAGCCCCAAAATGATCCAGTGGCAAAACAAACTCTCTCATGGTCAAGGTCCAAGGATTCATTACTGGATTTAAACAGAAAACAATGACTTCCTCAGGGTGCCTAAAATGTGTTTGCAGCCAATGTTGCTTATAAGGTACCTTTGTTGTTCAATTAACATTGGAATGTCTTAAACCGTGTAACTAATTTGAAAATAGCAAATATGTGATAATGTACTAATGTGGTGGATTATCTACTTGAAGGGTGTTACTTTTGGGGTAAAGACTGGAAAAGTCACCCAGGAAAACACATTTCTTGCTATAAAATATGCCAAAAAAAATAGTTCACATCCACCTGAGACACCAATCACGATTTAACATAACTTTTCATTCGAAAGTTGGCACTTCAAGTGCAGCATTCTCTCAGTATTGTACTGGAAGCATCAGGCGTGACTTTCTGCTTAAATCATTTGAGTAGGACTATTAAATAACATTTTGTAGTCTATTTTGAAGTACAACCTTCTAAACCAAGTATGAAGGCATCCTTTCAATTTCCTTGAAAAGATCTGACACACGACGTTAAACGGTTTAACAATTGTCTTTGCTTTGGAAAATAAGAAGCATTGTAAACTATTATTGTTAAAAAGAAAACTTGCAATATTTTGGACTGAATTTTCCATCTTTAAAGTGAAATCCAACTGCAGAAATGCAAACATAAAGTACACAGATCAGTGTAATAGCTCACTCAGTGAGGGTAACAAATATTCAACTGGAATTGATGTTACCTTAAGCTGTTGATTGCTCATGTGAAGCTGGGTCTCTTTGTCCTGAATTTGGTCTTTGAGCTGCAATACTAGTTGTTCATTCTGAGCTAGCTGCTCAGTTAAATCAGCCACTGAATACTTACCTGCAGACTTCTGGCAGCTCAGTGCCTGCAGAATAATTGGTCACTATTAATAACTGCATCATCATAGTGAATCGGACTTTAGAGTAAACAGTATTGAAATATTCAGTGACTTGAGAAGTGCATTAATGTGGAATGCATGGAAGCCAATGCATTTTTTTAATTGCAAGGCCATTGCTGCAAAATTCAGTCACTCTGGAGACCCAACGTAATTGGCCTCGTGTATTTTAACATGCTCAAAGGCTTTCCCACGATGAATTCTCATATTGAGGGGGAAAAAATAGGATAGACAGACACAATGTGCTGGATTAACTCAGCAGGTCAGGTGGTATCTCTGGAAAAAAAGGATGGTTTCGGGTCAGGACCCCTTTTCAAATTTCTCGTGGTCTTTTCTTGCTTCCAGATCCACCCCCTACAATCCGTCTAAAGAATGGGTCCCAACCTGAAACTTCACCCATCCTTTTTCACCCAAGCCACTAAGTTAGTTTAGTTTGGTTCAGTTTAGTTTACAGATACACCGCTTGGGCCCTCCGAGTCCACGCCAACCAGCAATCCCTGCGCATTAAAACTATCGAACACGCTAGGGATAATTTACAATTATACCTAGCCAATTAACCTAGAAACCAGTGCATATTTGGAGTGTGGGAGGACACCCGAGATCCCGGAGAAAGTCCACGCATGTCACGGGGAGAAGGTACAAACTCTGTACAGACAAGCACCTGTAGTCAGGATCGAACCCGGTTCCCTGGCACTGTAAGGCAGCAACTCTACCGCTGCACCACCATTACTGCAGCATTTTTTATATATACCAGCATCTGCATTTCTATGTATCTGGGATGGAAGTCTGATTTGCTAGTAATACTGGGAAAAGGGAAAGTGTCCCGGAGAGCCGCACATGAGGTGGGAGTGACCCTAGGAGCCGCGCGGGCCCAATCCACCCACCGAACATCCGCGCCGCCGACTGGAACGTGCACCGGTAGGCTAGGCTCGCCCCACAGGCTTCCCAGGGGACCGAGGTGAATCCAGATGGCGAAGTCTGCCTGGGCTGGGGGAGCCTCAGTAGCGGCGGCGATGGAAGCCTCATCAGCAAAGGGAGCTTTGGCGGTGACGGGAGCCTCTGCAGCAACAGGAGCCTCAGCTACAGCGTGATCCTCGGCGGCAGTGGGGCCTCACGATCGACCCGCAATCAGCGTTCAATGAGAGTTGGGGGGGGGGAGGAGAAGACAATGGGGACATGGGTGTAGGGGGGCTGCCTTGAAGAACAATGGGGACTCAGCATGGGGGGGACTGCCGTGTCTCATTGATCTGTCTTCAAAATTAGACTGTTTCTAACCCGTTACTCTACCCTCCCTTGTAAAACTGGTCACCACCATGAAACCTACTACCTGCCCCCTCGACATTGTCCCCTCTGCCCTTCTGAAGGATGTCATTACAACAGCCGGTCCCAGCATCCTCGCCATCTTCAACAGTTCTCTGGCCACTGGCACTACCTGCTTCAAGCACGCGTGGTCCAGCCCTTCCTGAAAAAAACTAACCTCGACCCCACCTTGCCAAGCAACTACAGACCTATTTCAAAACTGCCTTTCCTTTCAAAAGCCCTTGAAAAGGTAATTTTAAGTCAACTTATGCCTTACTTACACCAAAATACTATCTTGGAAACTTTCCAATCATGTTTCAAGGCCCACCACAGCACAGAGTCTGCCTTGTTGAAGGTACATAATGACCTACTTCTCACCATTGACTCAGACGACTGTGCAATCCTGCTCCTTCTCGCTCAGCGCAGCATTTGATACTGTCGACCACACTATCCTAATTGACCGTCTCCGGTACGGGGTTGGTATTGATGGCACTGCCCTGAGCTGGTTCATCTCCTACCTCAAAGGTAGGAGTTTCTCTACTAACATAGGCAACTCTTCCTCCTCCACAGCTAGCCTCTGCTGCGGGGTTCCATAAGTTTCCATCCTTGGCCCCATTCTCTTCTCCCCACATATGCTCCCCTTAGGCCAAGTCATTCAAAGGCACGGCATTTCCTTCCATTGCGATGCAGATAGTCTGCTTACCCACCACACCACCTCCAGGTCCCTCAGATCGGCCGACTTGAGGTTACTGAACATTCCCGCGGTCTAGGCATAACCTCAGGGGCGACCGCGCCTTTGCGGTTGCAGCTCCTAGACTGTGGAACAGCATCCCTCTTCCCATCAGAACTGCCCCCTACATCGACTCTTTTAAGTCGGGACTTAAAACTCATCTTTACTCTCAAGCCTTTCTTGATATCCTCTGAGGGAGGGCTATATGTATGTATTTATGTATGTATTTAATCTGTGAACCACTGTTGTATAACGTTAGTACCTCCACCAATGTAAAGCACTTTGGTCAGCAAGAGTTGTTTTTTAAATGTGCTATATAAATAAAAGTGACTTGACTTGGCTTGACTTTTAATTTCAGGTTTTGTGTACCTTGTGTGTTGTGACTGTTGGCAGACCAATTTCCCTGTGGGGATGAATAACGTTTTATTGTATCGTATCGTAAGTTAAAACCAAGGGTCAATTCAGGCTTCAGTGAGGGCCAATAGCTATCTGATGCCTGTGGGTGAGTAGTGATACGTTGGAGCAGAGAAGTTTAGAATTGGTGGTCAATGCTGCCCACAAGGTAAGGTGTTATGATGAGCAGCTGACTCCTAGTACCAAGAGCTTGGGTCCTGCTCAGGCCAATCCACTTTATCTTGGAACAAACAGGATGCCCATCATTTCCAGGGTTGCTTTTACATTAGTGCCCCACCATTGCTCATCACTGCACAGGACAGGAAGAAAGTCATGAATGTCATAAATGTCCCAGGTTTACTTTGAGGAGAATGTATTTTTTCAAGTAGTGAACCAATCACGTTACACAAATAAACATTTCTCAGCCTCAATATGCACAACCCATCTAATACAAATTAGTCATGCCAATAACAAATAATAAAACATGAAATGGCTAAAATTTACCAGAGGCAAAATATAGCAGATAAATTAAGTTAAGCACAGGAAAAGCATTTTCATGAAATATTTTTCAAATTGAAATCATAAACAAGTGATTATAGTCCACGCATTATTTTATAAAAGGAAAATCTAAATTCCAAAATATATCATGAATACAAATACAAATGTTGTAAATACAAATGCAATAACAGGAAATTACAAAAATACTTACCCTCTCCGACTCAAGGGGCAGTTCATTTGCACAAAAGCACCTCCACATGCTTCTATTTTAATGTGGCTGCAAATTAACCAAAATAATAATTAAATAGAATTGGTACAGAGCAGACAAGCAGAGAAGATTAGTTTAACCGGTCGGTCATCATCCTTGGCAAGGACATTGTGGGCCAAAGGGCCCGTTCCTGTGCTGTACTGTTCTATGGTCTATGTTCTGGAGTTTCAGTTTAGTTTGTTGTCACGTGTACCGAGGTACAGTGTAAAGCTTTTGTTGCGTGCTGACCAGTCAGCAGAAGGACAATACACGATTACAATTGATTCATTTACAGCGCTAGGTGAACCCAGCAAAGTCTGATCAAGGATAGTCCGAGGGGCATCAAAGCGGTAGATAATAGTTCAGTACTAATGATGCGAATGATGAGATTAGCAAATGCCAGAGGGGTCCAATTGAAGAAAGTGACACCCAATGCAAAGCAGATCAGTGGCAGATAATAAAGAGTCATTAAAGTGAATGGAGAGGAGGAATTTCTTTAATCAGAGGGTGGTGAATCTGTCTAATTCATTGCCACAGAAGGATGTGGAGGCCAAGTCAATGGATATTTTATGGCGGAGTTTGATAGATTCTTGATTAGTGCGGGTTTCGGGGGTTATGGGGGAGTAGGCAACATGTATGAAGGCAGCTGGGCTCTAAAATCCAGGTAGTTCCAATGTGTTAAATTATCATACATCTAAATTCCTTACAACCAACAAGCAGAGCTGGATTACGGGCTCAAAGATGCCTCAATAATGCTCAATAATGGAGAGTTGCAATAATGGACAAATTATGATGCAATGCAATATACTAAATATTTCTGCGAGAATGGGTACGTGGAACTTGGGACCTCAATTGTTTTGGAAGCAGAGTCAAATTTCAGTTGACTTTTGGTCATTGAACATGTACATGGTTTCATTTTGATGAACGTAGCTTTCAATGAACACATAATATGAAAACTTAGTTCTAGGGTAATATTTCTCTACCCAATGGAAAGCCAGCCTATTACAAAACAAAATGTTTAAAATAGGAAATATCCTGTGCATGCTAGATTCAACAATGGAAATCAAACCGAGGCAACTGAAAGGTATAACATGTATTGATCACAAGACAAAGGAGCTGCCATTTTTAACAGAGGTGTGGAAGAATTTCCTGTGAAGTTGGCTCCTGTTTAAGTATTAGGCATCAAAAATTCCCGTTATTCATCAAATAGTACCACTGAACGTAAGACGACAGATTAGGCCTCTCGTTCATCCAGAATTGGCACCTCGGACAATGTAGCACTTCCTTATCACTGGATTGGCAATTCTCGCAGGTTATGTGTCTATAAACTGACTCAAAAGCAAATCCTGCTCTATTCTCAAAGTAACTAAAACTCAAAACAAAGAAATCAATGGAATTTGCACTCATAAAATGAGCAGCACAATGGCGCAGCCGGTAGAGCTACTACCTCACAGCACCAGAGATCTAGGTTCGATACGGACATTGGGTGCTGTGGAGTTTGAGTGACTGTGTGGGTTTCCTCCGGGTGTCCCAGTTTCCTCCCACATCCCAAACACATGCAGCTTTTTAGGTTGCCGTAAATGGCCTCCATAAAATTGTCACTAATGTGTAGGGAGTGTTTGACAAAGGGGAATAACATAGTGTAGCGACACCCGGTGGTGGCTCTGCTCGTGATTGACTGGAGGAGTCACTGAGCGCGGGCGGGTGTTCTATTGGCAGGTTTTTTGCTGTAACTGTCAGTAACTGTCAGTCTAGCGCCCACACTTGTTGAAGCCACATTGTAAATTTGGTTGTCTTATCCACTCTCGTTGGCTCGTTGTTTCGTTAAAATAAAACAATTCAAACCAACTTACCGTCTCTGACTCGCCAAAATAGCCTGTTTTGGGACATAAGACAATAAAACATGCTTGACAATAAAACACTCTTGAACCAGTATGAATGTCGAGACCAAAGATGGCGCCTGAACAAGGCGATTCTTTGCGTGCTGGTCTGCGTCTGCGTGCAGACTGTAAGAGGTCTGTTGTCATCCATTACAATCATTCCACTCTTAAATCTTTATTTACGCTTCACCTGTACACTGAGGATGGTTTGATTGCAATCATGTATAGGCCTTCCTTTGGCTGGATAGCATGCAAATTCAAGCTTTTCATATGACAATGAACAATTAAACTAAAACAGGTGATCGATGGTCACCATAGAATCACTGGTCCGAAGTTCCTGATTCATGTTGTATCTCTAAACTAAATTAAAATCGCTTCCAACCAACAGCTTGTGAAATTCCTTAGTTTCTTTGCTTATGTGATGGAAGTCACTTGGAAAACATATGTAATTTTGTGCACACAAGTCTCCACTATAAAATGTCCTGAAACATTTGGCTTCCCACACTCATACAGATACACAGGAGTGAACATCTTATGTAAATTATCAGCACTATACAAGGTAAGTGGAAAAGAAAATTACAATACCTGTATCAATTTTCCAAACAATAACTGTATAGCCCAAATATCACAATATAAAAATATTTGATGATCTTTCCCCAAGCGGACAATTTCCAGATTGAATTTAGCCTCCTGATAGTCAGGTACTTGCACAAGGTAGAGCAAGTAGTTAGAAAAACACAAAGAAGGCTATTGTCTACTGCGAGGGGAATTGATAACAAAGGCACGCAGATTACGTTCTAGTTTCTGCGGATATTCGCAACAGTTCCCCTGAAAGATTTTTTACAGGAAAGGTCTCAGAATATAGAGATGTTAAGAATAGCAAGTTGTTCAGGTTAAGTTTGCTCAACTAATAGCTGAAATGAGATAAGCCGTGCTGTCTTCTCACTGTTACCATCGGACAGGAGACACAGAAGTGTAACGTCCCACACTCCCAGTTCAAAAAAAGCTACTGTCCCATCAGGTTCTTGAACTGACCTAATGCTACCACAGCAACGGAACATTACAGACCATCTCGTGGCAACCATGCATTGTTTCATTTACTGAATTCCATTTTATAGACATTAGACGATGTCATATGACAATTGCCTGAATGGTGCAGGAGCAGGTCATTTGGCTCTTTGAGCCTGCATCACCATTCACTGTGATCATGGTTGATCATCCACAATCAGTATCCCGTTGCTGCCTTCTCCCCATAGAATAGAATATAGATTATTGGAGGTGTTTCAGTTTGTTCCTGCATCCAAATCATTTATCACCAAATTCCTTTAGTCCACTGGAAGTAGATCACCAAACTTCAGAGATTTCCTGCTTCTATCGCCATAATCTCCAAGCACTATGTCATTAATCCTAACATCGATTTCTTTCAATTCCTACCATGCATACATTTAGAAAGCTAATTGTGCCCTCCATTGTGGAGATAGAACTGAACAGCATTTAATTATTCTGCAATTTATTTGTTCCCAACCAGGGTTTCAAACCAAGAGACTTATTTTTGTTTTCAATTACATTTCATCAGAACTGGAAGAAGCTATAAAACAAGCTTATATTTCTCACTTTTTCCCAGTTCTCATGAAAAGTTGTTGACCTGAGATGTGAACTTTGTTCCTCTCGCCACAAATGAAAGTGAGTAGCTCCAACATTTTCTGCTTTTCTACAGCCATCAGGCTATTTTACTTCGGAGTCACGTGAGTGACAACGTGAAGACCCCGCCAGCCCGCATGCACGGCATATCGTCTATCGCATTGCACAAACGACAGGCTGGGGGGAGCTCTGCTCCACCAGCGGTCCAACCTGAAGGTAAGTTTTAAACTTTTCCAGGTTGTGTTTTGCAGGAATCTCTGTAAGCCTTACAGAGGTCCTGCTTTATTTCGGCGAAGTCTGCCGGGCCGCGGGAGATCCTTTATGGACCGCGAGGAACCGCAGTCGCTGACCACAGGGTCGGGGAATCCCGGTCACGATCTCGGGGAAACCCGCCTACGGATCGCGGGGAACCCGCTACGGAGGCCGCTATGCGGGTAGCGGGCGGCGTTACAGTTCGCCTTTTTCGAGTCGCCGGCAGTGGAGCCAGCGGCTTCAGACTAGTGGCAACCCACTGGAGGGTAAGCCACTATTTTTTCCAGGAACCGCGGGGATACCAGGCTCGGGGGGGGGGGGGGAGGGGAACCCCGACATGGGCTTTGCGGGGAATCCCTTCTACAGGGACCGCAGGGAACCCGCTACGGAGACCGCAGACTGCGGGTAGCGGGCAGCGGTCGAATCCGCCTTTTACAGATAACAAGACCTGCAGGTAAGTTCTTTACTCTGGGGTCGTTTTTTGTTCCATTTCTGTGTTACAGGGAAGGAACTATGGACAAGTCGGTAACGAAGTCCAAACGGGCTGCATCCAGACTGGCTGGACCACGGAAGTACGGGCAGTCAGCAGCGGCCGACTGCATCAGGATCGCAATCTATGCGGTCAGCAGTCTCCGTCCCGGCACCTGTAGAGTCTGAATCAACACTACAGACTGGTGGAAAGACCAAGCAGAGGACGGACAGGCCATAGACTCGGACGAGTCGGGCCGTGAAGAATCACCACAGGCAGGCAGCGACCGAGATCGCATATCCCGCAAGGGCGGTTGATGGAGCAGATGCTCCAATGTGACGTGCTCCAGGATATGGAGCCTTGTCACCATGGGCCTCCTAGGACGGCCATGGCAGCACCTCGTTGAGGGCTGCATAATGCATCTCCCTCGACAGAGGGGAGCATTAGGAGTCACTTCTGGGCTGACTCTGAAGACATGGGGTTGGCTGAAGATGCCACAAGTCTACTATGCACCCACCAGCAGACACCGAAGCTGGTGAAAGCCGAAGGCCGTACGATCAGAACAGAGGTCTTTTTAGACCGCGGCCCAGAACGGCCTTCGTGGAAGATGCGCCAACCCCGCAAGAGTGTGGAAGGCATGTCAGGCAGCAGCTCCTGGTTCAGGGTTGCAAATTTCCTCCCACTCAAATGAGCCGGAGTGGTAGAGGGTGCTACTGAAGTGCACATATGCCTGAAGCGACACCTGATTCAGGGTTGCAATTCCTCCCACTCGATAAAACAGATGGTTGCAGATGGTGCTAAAGTACATACACATACCTAAGGCAGCTCCTGACTCAGGTTGCATAAGTCCTACCATTCGGATGTATGAAGGATGAAGCTGATTGAAGGATGAAGCTGGTTGAGGCAGCTCCTGGGCAGGTTGCATAAGTCCTCCCATTTGGAGTATGAAGGAGAAGCTTCCGATCACGGATACTAGTTGGTAATATTTACACTTGGGTTTTACAGATCAGATTAGTTTATACTGCACAGCATTCAAGCACCAGAGTTCTCGAAAACATGGTTGGCGTTGCCTTTTTAGGCAGAATCGCAATTGGGGCAATGAGGCCTGTTCATTGTTAACAGGTACAACTCGCTTGTGCAGTATAGACATTTCTGAATAGGGAAGTTCGTGACTGTTAACTATCATGGGATCAGTTTCCATTCACAAGGCACCAGAGATATTTCAAAATTTAGCTGGAATTGAGTTCTCATCCATCCACTTAAATTTAAGTTAAATTTACGTTGATACCAACTGAAATTATCTGGGACTCCGCCCTGAAGCAAGAGATTGGAATCAATTCTCAAGTACCATTGTTACCAGGCCTTACATATTCCCGGCTGAAACTATCAAAGTCACCATGATGGACGAATAGTATTCAGCATTGCTCCATTAACTTTTCATCAATTATCTTCAGTTAATTACAAACTGATGCTATTGCTCAAAGATGGAAAATTACTAATATCAGCTCTAAATTACGGAGACGGATGGGATTTGCATGAGTTACCAAATGTTCAGTTATATGGTATCAACTACTTACAGACAACAGGTGCATTCTGTGGATTAAGGGGTGCATGCTTAAGTCCAAGTTGATTCACTTTGGTGGAGGTATATGTTGATCACATGGGTATAATCAGTCAAAGTATCCGGTGATAATTTACCTAACCTCATCTAGCACTGGTATATCATCAATTGTCAATACAGAATTGATGTTGGATCGCTAAGTGTTTAATGACATTGTGGCTCGATGAAACGCTGAAGATCGAAATGTCTGCATGCAAGGTTCAATCACCAGTTGCAATATATGTGGCATATCAATGGCGATGGATGTATTCTCTAAAGCTCTAGTGACCTACATTCTGGTGTAGATGTGTGACCTGTACCTTCTGCCTGAGATGAGTGTGTGGCCAGGATGATGTGGGTCCTTGATGATGCTGCCACTCGTGTATCCTCGGTACCCCACAGCTCTGCCCTTTCTCTCCCTCTCCCTATTCGCAACAGACAGTCCCGCTAGTCCTTACCTTTCACCCCATCAGCCCTCACATACAACACATAATCCTGCGATATTTACGCCAGCTCAAACAGTATCCCACCACCAGTCAAGTCTTCCCATCTCCACCCCTTTCCACCTTCCACAGAAATTGTTCCCTCCGCAACTCCCTGGTTAACTGGTCCCTTCCCACCCAAACCACCCCTTCCCCAGGTACATTCCCCTGTAGGAGATGCAACATTTACCCCTATACCTCCTCCCTTGAATCTGTCCAGGCACCCCAACAGTCCTTTCAGATTAGGCAAAGGTTCACTTGAACCTCCTCCAACCTCATCTACTGTGTCCCTTGTTCAAGATGTGGACTTTTTTTACATCGGCAAGACCAAACATACATGGGGCGATCGTTTAGCTGAACACCTTTGTGCAGTCCGCCTGAACCAAACTGATCTCCTGGTTGCTAAACACTTTAATTCTCCTTCCCATTCCCACACTGACCTTTCTGTCCTAGGTCTCCTGGTTGCTAAACACTTTAATTCTCCTTCCCATTCCCACACTGACCTGTCTGTCCTAGGTCTCCTGGTTGCTAAACACTTTAATTCTCCTTCCCATTCCCACAGGTCTCCTCCATTGTCAAAGTGAGGTTAAACACAAATTGGAGGAACAGCATCTCATATTTCTCTTGGGCAACTTACAGCCTAGTGGTATGAATATTGATTTCTGTAACTTCAAGTAACCCCAGCATTCACTTTCTCTTTATCCCTCCCCCACGCAAGTCGCACCAGCTTCTCGTTTTCATCCAACAGCTAACAATGGCCTGTTTCCTTATTTTTGCACATCTTTCATTCATTGTTCTTTATCTCTCTACATCAACATCTATATCTCTCGTTTCCCTTTTCCCTAACTAGTCTGAAGAAAGGTCTAGACCCAAAACGTCACCCATTCCTTCTCTCCAGAGATACTGCCTGTCCCACTGAGTTAATCCAGCATTTTGTGTCTATCTTCGGTTTAAACCAGCATCTGCAGTTCCTTCCTACACAATTAAAGTTTGCCTGCAGTTCCACGATTTGTGCAGAATGCTCACTCACACTTTGGGTCTTGGTTTGACATCCACATTGTGGTCCATTTGATTCCCAGCTCCTTGGCATATTCATCAGACCAGCAACTCGCAGTGAGGAGGAACCGGCTTGCAGGTCCTGTAGTAAATGTTGCCCCGGTGCTGGAAGGCAACAAGGGTCTGTTCCTCCTCCTTTCTGGCACTGTTGACAAATCTGGAACACAATAAGCACAGATAGAGGGGACAACAATCGCTTACAATTATAAGTGAACACAGGATGTAAAGTATATTAATAAAGTCTGGTGAATGACAGATGTCTCCAGCCATGGCCCAAAATCAACCTTAAATATTGTACACCCTTTGTCAGCACTCTGCTGAAGGAAACTTGAACTTTGTTTCTCTTCCCACAGATGCAGCCTGACCTACGGAGTATTTCCAGTATTATCTGTTTTTATGCTAACCTCCCATCTGGGGCGCCGTCGAGTATGGCTGCCCTGCCAGCAGCTGTTAGTTTTTTTCACCCTTTTTTAAATTTTTAGTTAGTTGAAAGTGTTTGTTTTGGAGGTCTTTAGTCTTTTTATGTGGGGGTGGGGGGTGGGGTTAGGGGGAAACTATTTTCTCATTACCTACCTGGTCGGAGTTGCGGCTTTTCTCCGAGCCGTATCTTTGCCCCTTCCTTGCGGCCTACGGGCAGACTGGAGTGGCGTTTTCCTGCCGGGACCGGCCAGGACTTCAGCTTCGGCGGCGGCACAGCGCTGAAGTACCATCGCGGAGCGGGCGATGCCTAACCCGGGTCGCCGTGCAGTAAGCTCCGGAGTGCTGTGACAGCCGGCACCAACATCGCGGAGCTGCGGTCTGTGGAGCTTCCAGCTGCGGGCGGCGCTGAGCTTGGAACACCGCGGAGCCTGGGATCTCACGACGAGGTCGCCAGAGTCGGAGCATCGACCAGCGCGGCTCGTGGACTTCGGGAGCCGCGGTCTACTGGGAGGAGGCGGCCGCTCCAGACACTCCGGGCCCCCGAGAGTGTTCACCCGACGCCGGAGCTTCATCATCCGGTGAGAGGGCCTGAGGCATCGGGCTGCCGTATCGGCGACTACAGAGGCCTCAATAGGCCCCGACTATGGGTGAACTGGGGATGGGACTGGACTTTGCTGCCTTCCCCCACAGTGGGAACCATTGTGGGGGGATGTTTTTATGTTGTTAAATTCTTTGATGTTATCTTTATTTGTGTGCTGCATGGCAAGTCAAATTTCACTGCACCAATTGGTGTATGTGGCAATAAATGTCTATCTATCTATCTATCTATCTATCTATCTATTACTGTTGTTGTTATTGTATTCTTGATTACTTTCTATTGATCTGCATGTTATTGTGTTAACAGACTTGTTAAGCTGCAAGAAGTTAGAATTTCATTATGTAACAATTCAACATTGTTGACCTGACTATCTGGAAAGTATAGTTTCAGGAGATGCCGGCTGTGTTATTTTAGAAGCATATTTTATAACGTTATCTCCTTCTTGGCCTTCCGGCAAACCAACAATTCGTCAATTCAAACGACGGCTTCTGTTTCCTAAGTCCATATTTTTAGACTTGTATTGCTGAAGTGTTTTCATTCATTCTCCGTTCCAATTTTTCAATCCTCAAATCTCTCTCCTGTCCCAGGGTGCGCAAGATATCAATTTGATCCTTTTGTTCACGAAGTTCATCTTGTAACAAAGACAGTTTTCCTTGGACTTCCTTCAATTTGGTCGAAACTCCTTTCACCATTTCTTCCAAACTGCCAAATCTTGTTTTCATTTCATTTTTCAGCTCATTTTTCAATTCATCGTTCATTTTCGATATTGCTTCTATGATGCTGGAATCAGAAGCTGCAGCTGTGGTTGTGGCTTTTCCCAGTTCCTTCTTTGGGGATCCTCCTTTCCTTCTTGTCTCCATCCTTTTCACGATTAAGGCGTGTAAAAGTGTTATCAACACTTTATGAACAGTTAGACGGTGTCTTGAAGTCAAATAGTCACCAGTAACATTGAAAGAGTGGTCAGTGGAAGTTAAAAGTTAAGGGAGCAAACGAGTTTGCAACCTTACAGCATGCTGCTGCTAGGAGAGTCTAGTTATTGACATGTTATTGATGTTCATGATTATTCTGTTCTTTGTGCCTGGCCATTTTGACTTTGTCACATTTTACTTGGTTTATGATATTGTACAAGATTTGCAATCACACCTCCCAATTGACTAAAATTATCCCAATTAACTAAATGCCTACTATGGCATTTAAATTATTGCATTATATTCAGTGCAGGGTAGAAGCTGCAGTTTTTAAAAAGGGCAAGTTTTTATTACATACTATGTGGTGTGTGCCTGGAAAGCACTGCCAGGGATGATGGCGTCTGGGGTGCACCTTCGTGGGTGCATGGAGATGCAGGGGTTTGAGGGACATGAATCATTTGCAGGCAGATGCTGCCTAACTGGTGTCTGTCCGACTGATCTGGAGGGATCTGATGGTCAGGCAGGGAATATTCCCAGTGACCCAATGGTGCTGAGTTCGCTGAATTTTACGGTGAATGGGAATGCCCCTGTAATAGAGGAACAGGTCCTTTGTCCAACAACGTTTGTGCTGAACATGACGTAACCGGAGGCAGAGTGGCGCTGCTGATAGAGCTGCTGCCTCAGTGCGTCATACACATCAGTTCAATCCTAACCTCGCTTGTCGGCTGTGTGAAGTTTGCATGTATTCCCTATGACCGCATGGGTTTCCACTGTCCTCCAGTTTTCACACACATACTAAAGATGACAGGTTTTATGGGTTAATTGGTCTCTGTAATTTGACCCTAGTGTGGAAGCGAAAGTAAGATAACATAGAACTTGTGTGAACAAAACTATTTGAAGGAGTATTGCGTTTTTTGTTTAGTTTAGAGAGAGAGCATTGAAACAGACACTTCGGCCCCACTGAGTCCGCACCAACCAACGATCACCCACATAAGCTAGGGACACAAGTCAATTAACCTACAAACCTGCACATCTGTCTTTGGAATGCGGGAGGAAACTGGAGCACCTGGAGAAAACCTATGCAGTCACAGGGAGAAGGTACAAATTCCGTACAGACATCACCCGTGGTCAGGAACAAACCCAGGTGTCTGGCGCTGTGCCTTTATATCTGGTAGGAAGATGTTATGTGGGATGAATCAACAGTTAAAGCGAATAAACTAGTTGCATCTTTCTGAGTTCTGTTCTCAGCTATGCCATTTCTTTGTTGTCTAATATTTTGATTTCCCTCCTCAGATTATCAAAATATTCAACCAAAGCAGAACGTGCACTGCTAACCAATCGCTGAGTAGAAGATTTCATGGATGTGATTAAAATGCAGGAACTGAAATAAATGGAAAGAGTTAAATTAAGTTTATCAAACATGACAGAAATTCTCAATAGACTGCCCTGCATTTGTACAAATTAGAGCTATCTAGCAATTTATGTTGATAACAACTGATATGACTGAGGCCTCAACTCGTTTACTGTGCTTATTCCACATAAGACACAA
>JAXLNO010004688.1:72500-77500 GCA_038087875.1 Malacoraja senta
CCTCCCTCTCCCCTGTCTTTCTCCCCTCTGTCTCTCTCCCTCTGTCCCTCTCTCTCTGCACCCCTCTCTCCCCTCTCTCCCCCCTCTCTCTCTCTCTCTCTCTCTCTCTCTCTGATCCCCTCTATCTCCCGCTCTCTCTGTCACTCCCTCTCTTATCTCTCTCCCCCCTCTCTCTATCTCTCACCTCTCTCTCTCCGTCCCTCTCTTTCTATCTCTCTTTCTCTTTCCCCTCTCTCTCTTTCCCTCTCTCTCTCTCTCTCTCTGTCTCTCTTCTCCCTCGATCTCCCTTCTCTCTCCTCTCTCTCTGTCCCCTCTCCCTCTCCCCCCCCTCTCTCCCCATTTCTCTCACCCTCTCTCCTCTCTCTCCCCCTCCCCCTCTCTCTCCCATCTCTCTCCCCTCTCTCTCTCCATCTCTCTCTGCTCCCCTCACTCTCTCTCCTCTCTCTCTCTCCCCTCTCGCTCTCCCTCTCTCCCTCTCTCTCTCCCTCTCTCAAAAAGCACGGGGGTAGATCGTGCACGAGTTTAACTACGAGTAAGATAACAAAATATTTATACAAGAAGCAGTTTGGATTAATATCTTACTGTTTTTGCTACTACAATAAAGAAAACTATTAATCAAGAGACTGTTTGGAAGATTTCCCTTTCGACGGCATTGAATGTCTCGGGGAGAGCTCGTGAATGCATTTCGATTATCTCCAGAACCCCCTGTCTTCAATCATAGTGACTCAAGGAAAGAAGCCTTGAACCGATATGAAAATCTGTCACTATGTCCTACCCCAGATTATGTCACTCCATCAGTACTACACAGTGTGTCGCACTATCAGTACTATTCCACAGTGTCTCTCCATTAGTACTACTCCACTGTTCCACTCCATCAGGACTACCTCACAGGTTATCACTACGTCAGTGCTACTCCACAGTTTGTCATTCCCTCAGTACCTCGGCGAAGTCTGTCATTCCATCATGACTACCCTAAAGTGTGTCTCCATTAGTGCTACCAAACATGTTATCACTTCATGATTACTACTACACAGCGTGACACTACATGAGTACCACCCCACAATGTGTCCACTCCATCAGTTATGCACCATAGCGTGTCACTCCGTCAGTACTACCCACAGTGTGTCCCTCCATCCATTCTCTCCTTCAGTGTGTCACTCCATCTACACTACCCCCAGTGTGTCATTCCATCTGTATCTCCACACAGTGTATTACTCCATCATACTACCCCACCTAGTGTGCACACCATCACTACTACCCCGACGTTTGTCACTCCATCAGGACTACTCCACAGTGTGTCACTCCATCAGTGCTGTAAAATGACTTGGTTCCTACACAGAGTCTTTTACTGATGGTTTATTAAATCACTAACACACACCATGCAATAGCTGTCCGTGGTCATCACTGGAGCTAGAGAGAGGGCTGGAGGTGGGAACCTTACAATTATAGGAGAGACAATGGGGAGTGGTTAGTAGTGGTGAGGTCACTAAGTTAAAGGAACATGCACTGATCTACATCCCTCCTCTTGGAAACAAAACATGGCAATACACAGAGCGACCACGGCTCATACGCTGGGATTACAAACCGCGCTGTGAACAGTTAATCGTGTCATAACACAGCTAAGCGAGCTCCCCGTAACGGACAGGCGGCTTGACCAACCGGCCAGAGCGGGTGCGCAACCCGCATTCCCCCTCAACCGCAGGAGCAGAAGGGACAGAGTCAGGGAAAGAGGTGGGAGAGCCGGGCGGGGAACGAACTGGAGACGGAGGAGAACAGCGAGGCGAAACGGGCACGCTGGCAGACAAGGCAGGGGAAAGAGGCTTGTGAGCGTGGGGCATAGAGAGCTGGGAGGGCAGTTTCCGCGACATGCGAGGAGTGACAGGGGCTGGCGGAGCCTCGGACAGAATGGAAGGGATAGGTGGCTGAAACGGGTCCGCGGGAGGCGGAGGAGCCTCGTTGACGAGCAGGAGGTGCTGGCGTGACCGACGGTAGATAGGCCCTCATAGTCGACGAGGTATGACCGGGAGAGCCGGCATTACCAACCACTACGGCCAGCCTGTAGTGCTCGGAGGGGGACTGCATCCGAACCACCTGGCCCGGGAACAGGCAAGGAAGCGACCGGGCCGACTTGTCAAAGGAGCGCTTCTGGATGGCTTTCTTCTCGATGATGTGCTCTGTGACAGCAGCAGGGTTCTGGACCGAGGGTTTGAGGGACTGTTGCGAGACAGGGAGAGGTGGTCTAGTGGTGCGGGACATGAGGCGTTGGGCAGGTGAACCGAGCGCGGGGTCGCGGGAAATGTTGCGGAGGTTGTGGAGGGCAAGGTAGAAGTCGGAATGTGAAAGGCGGCAGTGTTCCAGCAGCTCCTTGGCACTGCGGACGCCGCGTTCCGCAAGGCCGTTGCTCTGCGGATACTCAGGGCTGCTGGTGATGTGACGAAAGTTCCAACGGGCAGCGAAGGCACGGAACTCGGCGCTGGAGAACTGGCTGCCGTTGTCCGATTGGAGGGTCACCGGGGGTCCGAAGGTGCAAAAGTGGTGGGCGAAGCTTCCCCGATGACGGCGGCAGAGGTGATGGAAGGCAGCTGATCCACCTCAAACCAACTGGAGTATGAGTCCTCCAGGACCAGGAAAGGTCCGTGGCAATATACATCCACGGTAGCTCGGGGCCGGCTGCTGCAGGAGGGGCTGGCGCTGCTGATGAGGCAGGAGACTGTTACAGGCAGCGCAAACGGAGACCCTGTCACGGATGTCCTGAGCCATACCTGGCCAGTAGAATTGGCTCTGGGCCTGGGACAAAGAGGCCTCCACCCCGGGGTGGCCATTGTGTGCAGTTTGAAAATAGTGATCCACAGAGCGGCCGGCACCACGACCTTGTGACCCTTCACCACCACGCCGTCATGTAGCACTAGTTCATCACGAACCAGGAAGTAGGGCACGGCACCAGCCGGCAGGGAAGAGCGTCGGTCAGGCCCAACCCACGGCGGATAACGTCCGCAAGTTGTTGCAGGGCAGGATCATTAGCAGTGTGTTTGACCAGGGACTGCATCTGCTGGGATGGAACAACGTTAACATTCAGTACCATCAGGTCAGAGGATTCGTACGGGTGGCGGGCAACTGAAGGAGCGGCGCACGGGACAATGTGTCGGCCACAAACATATCTTTGCCCTTGCGGTACACAATCCGGAACGTGAAACGCTGGAGCTGCAGCATCATCCGCTGCAACCGGGAAGAGGCGACATGGATAGGCTTGTTCAGAATAGTGACCAGTGGCTGGTGGTCAGTCTCAATGGTGAAGGTATTGCCCAGAATGTAATCCCTAAACTTGGAGCAGGCAAACACCACAGCAAGTAGCTCCTTCTCGATCTGTGCATAACGTTGCTCGGCAGGGGTCATGGTGCGAGAAGCGTAGGAGACAGGTAGCTGCAGGCCGTCATAAAGCTGCAGACATGCGGCACCGAGACCGAACTTAGAGGCATCACAAGTGAGGACAATTGGTCTGTGCAGATCGAAGAACTTGAGAGTCGGTGTGTGTGTGAGCTTGGACTTCAGAGCCCACGAACGCCGACTGGTGATGCGGGAGCCAGACCCATGCGGAGTCCTTCTTGATCAGCTCCCTCAGGGGAGCACTCAGTTCGCTGAGGTAAGGTACGAACTTCCCCAGGTAATTGACCAGGCCCAGGAAGCGCTGCAGGCCGGGAACGTCAGTAGGAGCGGGCATCTCGGTGACTGCTGATGTTTTCTGGGGGTCAGGCTTTAACCCCCTGCCGTGAAAACGTGACCAACGTAAGTGACTTCCGGGACCCGGAACCGACACTTCTTGGGGTTGAGCTTGAGATTGTTTTTACGAGCCCTGTCCAGGACTTTGCGGAGGTGCAGGTCGTGCTCAGCGACGTCCCTCCCGTACACCAGGATGTCATCCACGATGATAGCGCACGGCAACCCAGCGAACAGCTGTTCCATGGTGCGCTGGAAAACCTCACTAGCCGAGTTGATCCCAAACGGCATACGGAGGAAACGGAACCTGCCGAAAGGTGTGATGAAGGTGGTCAGGAATGAGGAACGTTCATCTAAAGGGATCTGCCAAATGAGCTTTTGGCGTCTAAGACAGAGAAGACAGTGGCAGGACCGACCTGTGCAGCGGACGTCATCCACCGTCCGCAGGGGTAGTGCGGGCGCTTGATGGCCAGGTCAGGTTCTTTGGGTTAATGCAGATCCGGATCTCGCTCTTATCCTTCTTGGCAGCGACAACCATGTTTGAGACCCACCTGGTGGGAGCGCTCACCTCCTTGAGGATGCCCATGTCACCATATCACGCAGAGTAGATTCCACGCGGCCCTTCATAGGAAAGGAGACGCGGTGGGCCGGTCGAACCACCGGGTCGACACTCGGGTCGACAACGATTTTATAGTCACAGGGCAATCTGCCCAAAATGTCATCAAAACGGTCGGGGTATTCGCCCAGGGTGTCCATGGGGGCCTGCACCAGGTGGAATACCGCGGTGGAAAGAAACCAAGCCAAGGTCCTGGCACGCACGGGCGCCCAACAGGGTGAGGTTGTCAGAATCCAGCAGGTGGAAGGTGAGGGGCCGAGAGGTCTCAAGGACTGTGCAGATAAGCGTGGCCTTCCCCACTGGAACTAGAACTCCTCCCCCATAGACATGAAGGGCGGCTGTCATCGGGAGTAACTATCTCCCCAGATCTTATCCGCTTGAAAAGGCTGATAGACATAACATTTGCAAAGGCACCAGTATCGACCTTGGCAGAGAATGAATGACCATTCACAGTAACATGCACAGAGGGATCTGTTATCGTAGCAGGTGCACCCAAAAGCAAAAACACCGTTGAATCACCATGGGAGGAGCTCCTATCAAAGTCCGACTGGTACTGATAACCAAGCGCGCTATCAGCGTTCTGCAAGGTTGTTTAAATTCCTCCTTGGAGCAGGGACCGTCTTATCACGGGACCGACAAGCCGCCGAAAAGTGGTTCAGTTTGTCACAGG
>JAXLNO010004688.1:80000-130000 GCA_038087875.1 Malacoraja senta
GTCATTCACCGTCTCTCAGGTTATGGCATGCTGTTACGTATTGGGCACCAAGATGTGCCGTATTTCCTTCACCAAGGATTATTCTTAGTTTTGATGTATCGTCTAGTTCCTTAAAGTTAGGGGTTGCCTGACTGAGTTTGTCAAAGTATGTTTTCCTTGTTTTGTCAAATTTTTTGCATTTTAGGAGGAAGTGCACCTCTGTTTCAACCTCATCTGTCAAACAGTGGCCACATATTCTGTTTTCTCTTGGTTGCCAGAATCTCTTCTGTCTTCCTTTTTCAACTGCCAAATAGTGGTCACTTAGCCTGTATTTCGTGAGGGTCTGTCTCTGTTTTATGTCTCTAACAGATGAGAGATAGTCTGCCAATTTATAATCTCTTTTTAGGGCACGGTAGCATTCTAATCTACTTTGGCTTTTGGTTTCTTTATCCCAATGTTCCAAATATGTTTCTTTACATTGTTTAATAATTTGGGTCACTCTAACTGGTGATTGGGGATAAGTATTGATCTGAGGCTGGTTAGGATTTAACTGGATAGGGTTTAACTGAATGGGGGTAGTTAGTCTCCGTACCAACTGACACAGTGAACTCTTTTCTGGGCTCCCCTCTTGTGTTTTATGGGCTTTAAACTGGAGGGTATCTGGTGGGCTAGATTTAAGGTGATTCCAAAAATTTAGTGCTCTTTTCTGGATATTTATTATCAGTGGGTATCTGCCTAATTCTGCCCTACATGCGTTTGTTGGTGTTTTCCTTTGGATGCGGAGGATGTTCCGACAAAATTCCGCATGCAGGGCCTCTGTTGTATGTTTTTCCCATTTACTATAACTATGGTGACGGAGCGGCCCCCATACTTCACTACCATAAAGCGCAATAGGCTGGATTACACTGTCAAATATTTTAAGCCAGATTTTAATGGGAATTTGGATGTTGTAGAATCTTCTTTTTATTGCATACAGAGCTCTTCGGGCTTTCTCTTTTAGTGCATTCACTGCCATATTGAAGCTCCCTGATGCTGCAACAGTTAGACCAAGGTAAGTATAGCTCATAGTGTGTTCGATAATAACACCATTGAGAGTAAATTTGTACTTATCTTCCTGACATCTGGGTTTTTTCTGGAAAATCATGATATTGGTTTTCTTTAGATTTACTGCCAGGGCCCAATTTTGGCAGTACTCATCAAGTAGGTCCAACTGTTGCTGCAGTCCCTGTTCTGTGGGGGGACAGCAGAACCAAGTCATCCGCATAAAACAGAGATTTTACCTCTCCGTCCAGGAGACAGAGGCCCGGCGCAGTGCTCTGGTCCAGCTTTATTGCCAAATCGTTTATATATAAATTAAACAGTGTCGGGCTCAGATTGCAGCCTTGCCGGACGCCTCTTCTCTGGGTGAAGAGATCAGTGCGTTTGTCCCCAATTTTAACGCACTGATCTCTTATTTGACTAAAAATAGTCAAATGCTTTTTCAACGTCAATAAAACAGGCAAATATTTTTCCTTTTTTTGCTTGGTGTACATGTTTTTCAATGAGAGTGTGGAGGGTGTAAATGTGGTCAGTGGTACGATGTTTTGGGAGGAAGCCAATTTGGTTTTTACTGAGAATGTTGTGTTTGTTAAGGAAATCCTGCATTCTGTTATTTATGATACTGCAGAATAACTTCCCTAGGCAGCTACTGACACAGATGCCGCGGTAGTTATTTGGGTCTAGTTTGTTTCCACTCTTATAAATGGGTGAAATAAGCCCTTGGCACCAAATATCAGGGAAATAACCTGAACGTAGTATGATGTTGAACAGCCTAAGTACTATGTCCTGCATCTCCGGAGTGCTGTATTTGAGCATTTCATTTTTAATGCTATCTGGACCACAGGCTTTCTTTGAGTGAAGAGATTTTATTTTTAAGGTCAGTTCTTCCAAAGTAATTGGGAAATCAAGGGGGTTTTGATAATCTTTGATTACTATTTCTAGTGTTTGGAGTTTTTCTTTGATAGAGTGATTTGAGTTTATTTTATTTATTGGGATGTCTTTATATAGATTTTTGAAGTGTGCTCTCCAGATATCACCGTCTTGAATTGGTAATGTTTGTAGTTTTGTTGTGCTCAGGTTATTCCACATATCCCAAAATTGGTTTTGATTCATGGAATTTTCAATTTCTTCAAGTCTTTTGTGAGTGTGATTTTGTCTTTTGCTCCTAATCGTGTGTTTATACCTTTTAAGAGTTTCATTATATCTAATGCGTAAGTCTGGATTGTTTGGTTGACGGTGTTTTTGGTTCGATATTTTCCTCAGATATTTTCTGACATTTTTACACTCGTGGTCGAACCATTTTTCAAGGTTGTTTTTTTTTGATAATTTTTCTCTTCTGTTTCACAAGGTCAGATTTAATAGCTGCCTTGTGAAAGATCATATTAATGTCCTTTATAGCCATGTTTACACCATCTCTAGTAGTCTCATATGGGTTTGTCTTGAATTTCAATATTTTATTTGTGAGATCAGGTGAATTCAGGGCCACGATGAATTTATCTCCACTATCTGAAGCCCATCTGTAAGTCTGATTTAGTTTATACAGCTTACTTGGTTACTTTTTTTCATCTTTAGTTTGAAGAGGAAATTTTAGGTACACATTGATTTGACTATGGTCTGAAAGAGGGGACTGCTGCCTAACAGTGAATGCACTGATAGTGCAGGGGTCTATGTCAGTAATTGCGTAGTCTACCACGCTAGACCCAAGAGCTGAGGAATATGTAAACCTTCCCATCGAGTCCCCTCTGAGCCTACCATTAACTATGTACAGGCCCAAGGCTCGACAGAGATGCACTACCTCTCTACCACTTTTATTTATTTCACAGTCCAGGTTGTTCCGGTTAATGATAGTTGGTGTGACATACAAGGGGGTTTGACCGAACACATGGTTGTTGCCCTGTGGGTCTGTGGAATCGGGTTCACATCCGGTCCTTGCATTCAGGTCCCTACATAGTAGCACATTACCCTGGGCCTGGAAATGATTGATTTCCATGTGGAGCATTTCAAATATATCCTCTTCAAAATATGGCGATTCTATTGGGGGTATGTAGGCGGCACATAGATATATATATTTTCCAGTTATTCCAATTGTTTTATCTAGTTTCAACCATATATGTGATTTCCCCTGTTTTATTGATGTAATGTGACTGTCTAGTTCTTCTTTGTACCATACCAAGACCCCCCAGAGGTTCTGCCCTTACGTATATCAGTAGTTTTACTGAGGGCACCATGACTTCATGGTACCCTGAGGGGCAGTGAATGAACGTATCCTTTCGGTACCATGTTTCCGTTAATATCATTATATCAGTGTCTTCTATAGACTTTAGGAACTCAGGGTTCCCAGTCTTCATCCCGAAGGTTGAAGAGTAGAGACCCTGGATATTCCAACATCCTATATGAAATGAACTCATTTATTTTCTATTTATATTCTTTTCTTTAATTTAAATAAAACCTATTTTGCGGGACAGGTGCGAAAACACTATTTTTTTTTCTATAATTGGGGAACGTTAGGTAAAGTTTTGTATGCTATGGTAAGGCAGACTCGTACTGCCACCTAGTAATAATAACTATATTAATAATAGCAATATCAACAGTATTAATAGCAAGATCAACAATATCAACAGTACTAATTCAGTGCAAACATATCACAATATCAACAGTACTAATTCAGTGCTGTTTTTATCAGTCACTCGGAAGGGACTGTTTATATATTTGTGTCCTTTGTTACCATAGGAGGTGGGAACCAAGGGTGTGCAGCAGCTGCCTGATCTCTCCCATCTCCGAGTTGGTCCGCGGCTGTGGCTGGAATGAGCCGGGGGCAGTGGCGGCACTGGCTGGGCTGTTATGTCGCCTCGCAGTTTGGCGGGTTGTCCTGACATGGTGGGGGGAAGGGAGTCCAGATTGGCCTCTTGGGTTCCCGTTGATCGTGGGGGAGGGAAGGTTACGTCCCAGGGCAGTATATTTGAGGTTCTTAGCGAAGACCCTCACCCCCTGTCTGTTTAGATGTATTCCATCATGGAGGTCCCATGTACCGATGGTCGGGTGGTGGGCCAATTGGACATTAGGGAGGGCGGCACATCCTCTGCTGATGTCTATGTTGGCATTGTGAATCACATGGGGTGAGGTATCCGTCCTGGGCAGCAGGGTAGAGATCACGATCCTCGAATCAGGGAATTCCTTGCTGGCCTTTTCTGCCATCCTTGTTATTGCCCCAGCAGTACGATGACGTAAGGTGCGCAAATCATTCGTGCCTGTATGGATCACAATGTGTTGAGGGCTCCCGATGGTGTCTTTGCTCAGGACCTTCATTGCATGGTCTGTGGTGCTGCACGTTTTAACCAATACCCGGAGACCTGGGAACAGACTCTGGGGGTCCAGAAACCTCCCGTTGGAATCAGTGAGTAGGACCACCTGGGGGGCAGGAGGTTGGGTGAGGCTAGGGTGAGGGTTGCCTGTTGACTGTGTACCCGGGGCAAGCTGTGTACCAGAAGGGGTGTCCACTAATGGTATATTGGTGGGCTGAGTGCTGCTCAGAGGGGTCGGAGCAGCCATAGGGAAGTGAGCAGCAGCTGGAATCTGTGTGATTTCATTTGTCCTTTTTGGGATTTCTTGGTGATTGTCCCTGACATTCTGAAGCTGCTTGACAGGTTCTTTTCCCTTTTTACTCAATTCCTCCTTTATTTCGGCTAATTGGGCCCGGAGTGTACAGTTTTCTTGTTTCAACTCTTCCAGGGCTCTCTTCATCTCAGAGGTGGTGGTCTCATTTTTGGTCCTCATCTGATTGAAGTCCTCCGTTAGCTGGTAGATTTGCCTACCCTGCGCTTGTTTAAGTTCTGTGAACTCGAGTTCTAGCTGAGCCAGATTCTCTCTCAGCTGGCGGCTTGAATTATGAGGTGTAGGGGGGGGTAGAGATGGCCATGGCAGCAATTGTGTCTAGTGGACTGTCATCTTCATAGTTATCCAGGTGGGTATAGTTGCATTTTTCATTTACTTTCTCTTTTAGCAGGGGAAAGATCCCTTCAAAAGAGTCCAGGTTTTCTGAGTTGCCTTGTATCATGATCTTGCCTTTATTATAGTATGAGATAGTAAGGCTAGGATCATCTTTATCCAGGCTTTGATCTTTGCATACTTTAAGTCTGCCCCCATATCCAATACCCTCACTATTGACATGTGGGTAGTTTTCAAGCAGAGTTTCTTTCCATGGAGAGATGTATTTAGTGAAGAAGATGAGGTTACACTTCTTCCTACACCCTTGATGTTGGGCGTAATCAGCGTAGAGGACCTCTGGGTTTTCCTGGATGGTTTTGTCCTTATGTTTATCTTTTGCATTTCTGCTATTGCATTTTTCTGGGTATGCTATTTCCCAGCTCTTTGTTCTGCTTGCTATGCTGCTTCGATCTATCTGATCTGTCTGCAGCATTTTATCTGATTGTTTATTTATTTATTTATTTCTCAATTTATTTATTTATTCCCCTTTGAAAGTTTTCGTGTTTTCACACCCTGTCCCACTTTAGGTATAGTTTTCATGGGTTCATTCTAGCTAAAGCTATTTTGGGTAAGTTTAAGTTTGTTGGATAAGTTCAGATTAAATAGGTTTTGGCCACACAGACCTTGTTGGGTCGACCAGCCTCGGTCCAGATTTCACGGGCTGTTTACTCACGGGCCTCGTGGGGCTGCAGCAAGCGGAGGGTCTCTGTCGCACAGCGCACACCCGGCTCTCTCTCTCTCACAGCGAGGGCTGGGCAGGGCTGGGCTGGGCTGGCTTTATATCTGTTCTTCTCTGGGAACGGGGACCCGCCCGCAGTGTCGGGAGTTCGCCGACTCCGGGTATCGGTGCCTGTGGTCCCGGCCTCCAGCGTCTCTCTCTCTCTCTCTCTCTCTCTCTCTCTCTCCCGCGGGTCCCGACACGATCTCCCGTTTAGGTGAAGCACGGCGATGGAGACCGCTACAAACGTAAGTTAGGGGGGATATTTCTCCCTCCCCACACGGCCCCCGGGTCCCAAATCCTCGCCCTCTGGGGACGACGGCAACGATCAATAATCGATAATTGCCTGCTTCAAAGTCTCCACTATTGTCCCTGTACCCGTCCCTCTCTCTCTCTCTCTCGCTCGAACTTGAACTCGAACTCGAACTCGAACTCTATCTCGAACTCTAACTCGAACTCTATCACGAACTCTTTCTCGAACTCGAACTCTATCTCTATCTCGAACACGAACTCGCAATCGTAATCTTATCTCGAACTCGATCTCAAACTCGAGTTCGAGTTCGACTGGCGGGCGGAGCACCAAGGCAAATTCCTTGTATGTGAATACATGGCCAATAAACGTATTCATTCATTCATGCATTCAGTCAACTCGAACTCTCTCTCGAACGCAAACTCGAACTCTCTCTCGAACTGAAACTCGAACTCTATCTCGAACTCGATCTCGTTCTCGAATTCGAACTTGAACTCTAATTCAATCTTGAACTGTAACTCTAACTCGAATTCGAACTTTATATCGAACTCTCTCTCTAAAACTCGAACTTACTCTGTCTCGAACTATCTCAAACTCTCTCTCGAACGAGAACTCGATCTCAAACTCGATCTCGAACTGGAACTCGAACTATCTTGAACTCGAACTTTATCTCGAACTCGAAATCTATCTCGAATTCGGACTCGAAATCGATCTCGAACTCGAGTTGGATTTCGACACGTGCGGAGCACCAAGGCAAACTCATTGTATGTGAATACTTTGCCAATGAACTTATTCATTCATTCTACTCGAACTCGAGCTCGAACTTGAAATCGAACTCGAACTATATCTCGAACTCGAACTCGAATTCCAACTCGAACTCTATCTCGAACTCTCTCTCTCTAACTAAAACTCGAACTCGAACTCGTACTCTATCTCGAACACGAACTCTTAACTCAAACTCAAACTATCTCGAACTCCCCCTCGAACTCGAACTCTGTCTCGAACTCTATCTCGAACTATCTCGAACGCGGACTCTATCTTGAACTCGAACTATCTCTAGCTCAAACTCGAATTCAAACTCGAACTCTCGACCTCGAGCTCTATCTCAAACTCGAAATCTATCTCGAACTCGAGCTCGAATTCCATCTCGAACTCGAGTTGGATTTCGACTTACGGGCGAAACCACAAGGCAAATTCCTGTATGTGAATACTTGGCCAATATACTTATTCATTCAT
The DNA here is from genome assembly GCA_038087875.1 of Malacoraja senta. Classification (NCBI taxonomy): domain Eukaryota; kingdom Metazoa; phylum Chordata; class Chondrichthyes; order Rajiformes; family Rajidae; genus Malacoraja; species Malacoraja senta. Next base: position 87,206 of record JAXLNO010004688.1, read on the forward strand.
TCATTCATTCATTCATTCATTCATTCATCCATTCATTCATTCATTCAACTCGAATGCGAGCTCGAAATCGAACTCGAACTCGAACTCGAACTCGAACTCGAACAAACTCGAACTCGAACTCGAACTCTATCTCGAACTCGATTTCGGGTGTGACTTTCGGCCGGAGCACCAAGGCAAAAATCTTGTATGTGAATACTTGGAGAATAAATGTATACATTCTTTCATTCATTCAACTCGAGCTCGAACTAGAACTCGAACTATAACTCGAACTATCTCGAACTAACTCCACCTCGAACTCTATCTCAAACTCTCTCTCGAACTCGAACTATATCTCGAACTCGAACTCTATTTCGAACTCGAACTATCTCGAGCTAAAACTCGAATTCGAACGATCTCAATCTCGAACTCGAACTCTATCTCGGAATCCAACTCTAACTCGAAATCGAACTCCAACTACAAATCGAACGAACTCGAACTCTATCTCGAACTCGAACTCTATCTCGAACTCGAACTCTATCTCGAACTCTATCTCGAACGTGAATTCGAACTCATTCTCTATCTCGAATACCAAGGCAAATTCCTTGCATGCGAATACGTAGGCAGTAAACGTATTCATTATTCATTCATTCAACTCTAACTCGAGCTCGAACCTGAACGCGAACTCGATCTCTATCTCGAACTCGAACTCTATCGAACTTTATCTCGAACTCTATCGAACTTTATCTCGAACTATCGAAATTTATCTCGAACTCGAACTCTATCTCGAACTCGAAGTCTATCTCGAACTCGAACTCTATCTCGAACTCTCTCTAGAACTCGAACTCGATCTCGGTCTCGATCTCGATCTCGAACTCGAATTCGAACTCTAACACTATCTAGAACTCTCTCCAAAACTCGAACGTACTCGATCTCGAACTCGTAGTCGAACTCGAACTCGAACTAGATCTCGAACTCAAACTCTATCTCGAACTCGAACCATCTCGAACTCGAACTCAATCTTGAACTGGAACACGAACTCCAACTCGAACTCAATCTCGAACTCGAACTATATCTCGAACTCTCACTCGAACTTGAACTCTATCTCGAACTCCAACTCCAACTCCAACTTGAACTCGAAATCAAACACGACCTCTATCAGGAACTCGAACACTATCTATCTCGAACTCGAACTCTATCTCGAACTCGAACTCGAACTCGAACTCGAGTTGGAGTTCAATTTACGGGCGGAGCACCAAGGCAAATTCCTTGTATGTGAATACTTGGCCAATAAACGTATTCATTCATTCATTCATACGTTCATTCGTTCATTTAACTCGAACTCGATCTCAACTTGAACTCGAATTCGAACTCGAACTCTATCTGGAACTCGAACTCGCACTTGAACTCGTACTGTATCTCGAACTCGATCTCGAACTCGAGTTCGAGCTCGACTTGCGGGCGGAGCACCAAGGCAAATTCCTTTTATGTGAATACATGCACAAAAATCTTTTTCATTCATTCATTCATTCATTCATTCATTCATTCATTCATTCATGCATTCAGTCAACTCGAACTCAAACTCGCTCTCGAACTCACACTCGAACTCTATCTCGATCTCGAACTCGAATTCGAACTTGAACTCGAACTCTATCTTGAATAACTATCTCTCGAACTCGAACTCTTATCTCGAACTCTAACTCGATCTCGAACTCGAACTTTATCTTGATCTCGAACTCGAACTATCTTGAACTCGAACTATCTCTAGCTAAAACTCGAATTCGAACGAACTATCTCGACCTCGACCTTTATCTCGAACTCGAACTCTATCTCGAACTCGAACTTTATCTCGAACTCTATGTGTAGGGGTGTAAAATGAGGGTAGAAGCTATAGGTAGCAAGGTGAAAAGTAAAAGTGGCAGGCAGACAAATCCAGGGCAAAAATCAAAAAGGGCCACTTCTCAACATAATTGTATAAGGGATAAGAGTGTTGTAAAAACAAGCCTGAATGCTTTGTCTTAATGCAAGGAGCATTTGTAATAAGGTGGATGAGTTGAGTGTGCAGATAGCTATTAATGATTATGATGTAGTTGGGATCACGGAGACATGGCTACAGTGTGACCAAGGCTGGGAGCTGAACATCCAGGGATATTCAATATTCAGGAGGGATAGACAGAAAGGAAAAGGAGGTGGGGTAGCGTTGCTGGTTAGAGAGGAGATTAACGCAATAGAAAGGAAGGACATTAGCTTGGAGGGTGTGGAATCGATATGGGTAGAGCTGCGAAACACTAAGGGGCAGAAAATGCTTGTGGGAGTTGTGTGCAGGCAACCTAACAGTAGTAGTGGAGTTGGGGATGGCATCAAACAGGAAATTAGAAATGCGTGCAACAAAGGTAAAACAGTTATAATGGGAGACTTCAATCTGCATATAGATTGGGTGAATCAAATTGGCAGGGGTGCTGAGGAAGAGGATTTCTTGGAATCTATGCGGGATAGTTTTCTAAACCAACATGTAGAGGAACCAACGAGAGAGCAGGCTATTCTAGACTGAGTATTGAGTAATGAGGAAGGGTTTGGTAGCAGTCTTGTTGTGCGTGGCCCCTTGGGCAAGAGTGACCATAATATTGTTGAGTTCTTCATTCGGATGGGAGTGACATAGTTAATTCAGAAACAAGGGTTCTGAACTTAAGGAAAGGTAACTTTGAGGGTATGAGACGTGAATTGGCCAAGATAGGCTGGCAATTGATTCTTAAAGGGTTGACGGTGGATATGCAATGGAAGGCATTTAAAGGCTGCATGGATGAACTACAACAATTGTTCATCCCAGTTTGGAAAAAGAATAAATCAGGGAAGGTAGTGCATCCGTGGATAACAAGGGAAATCAGGGATTGTATCAAAACAAAAGATGAAGCATACAAATTAGCCAGAAAAAGCAGCCTACCGGAGGACTGGGAGAAATTCAGAGTCCAGCAGAGGAGGACAAAGGGCTTAATTAGGAAAGGTAAAATAGATTTTGAAAGAAAACTGGCAGGGAACATAAAAACTGACTGCAAAAGTTTTTATAGATATGTGAAGAGAAAAAGATTAGTTAAAACAAATGTAGGTCCCTTGCAGTCAGAAACAGGCGAATTGATCATGGAGAACAGGGACATGGCAGACCAATTGAATAACTACTTTGGTTCTGTCTTCACTAAGGAAGACATAAATAATCTGCCGGAAATAGCAGGGGACCGAGGGTCAAATGAGATGGAGGAACTGAGTGAAATCCAGGTTAGCCGGGAAGTGGTGTTAGGTAAATTGAATGGATTAAAGGCCGATAAATCCCCAGGGCCAGATAGGCTGCATCCCAGAGTACTTAAGGAAGTAGCCACAGAAATAGTGGATGCATTAGTGATAATTTTTCAAAACTCTTTAGATTTTGGAGTAGTTCCTGAGGATTGGAGGGTAGCTAATGTAACCCCACTTTAAAAAAAAGGGATGGAGAGAGGAAACGGGGAATTACAGACCAGTTAGTCTAACATCGGTAGTGGGGAAACTGCTAGAGTCACTTATTAAACATGGGATAGCAGCACATTTGGAAAGTGGTGAAATCATTGGACAAAGTCAGCGTGGATTTATGAAAGGGAAATCATGTCTGACGAATCTTATAGAATTTTTCGAGGATGTAACTAGTAGAGTGGATAAGGGAGAACCAGTGGATGTGTTATATCTGGACTTTCAGAAGGCTTTCGACAAGGTCCCACATAAGAGATTAGTATACAAACGTAAAGCAAACTGTATTGGGTGTTCAGTATTGATGTGGATAGAGAACTGGCTGGCAGAAAGGAAGCAAAGAGTAGGAGTAAACGGGTCCTTTTCAGAATGCCAGCCAGTGGTGTACCGCAAGGCTCACTGCTGGGACCCCAGCTATTTACAATATATATTAATGATTTGGACGAGGGAATTCAATGCAACATCTCCAAGTTTGCGGATGACACGAAGCTGGGGGGCAGTGTTAGCTGTGAGGAGGATGCTAGGAGGCTGCAAGGTGACTTGGATAGGCTGGGTGAGTGGGCAAATGCATGGCAGATGCAGTATAATGTGGATAAATGTGAGGTTATCCACTTTGGTGGCAAAACCAGGATGGTAGACTATTATCTGAATGGTGGCCGATTAGGAAAAGGGGAGATGCAACGAGACCTGGGTGACATGATACACCAGTCATTGAAAGTAGACATGCAGGTGCAGCAGGCAGTGAAGAAAGCGAATGGTATGTTAGCATTCATAGCAAAAGGATTTGAGTATAGGAGCAGGGAGGTTCTACTGCAGTTGTACAGGGTCTTGGTGAGACTACACCTGGAGTATTGCCTACAGTTTTGGTCTCCTAATCTGAGGAAAGACATTCTTGCCATAGAGGGAGTACAGAGAAGGTTCACCAGACTGATTCCTGGGATGTGAGGACTTTCATATGAAGAAAGACTGGATAGACTTGGCTTGTACTCGCTAGAATTTAGAAGATTGAGAGGGGTCTTAGAGAAACTTACAAAATTCTTAAGGGGTTGGACAGGCTAGTTGCAGGAAGATTGTTCCCGATGTTGGGGAAGTCCAGAACAAGCGGTCACAGTTTAAGGATAAGGGGGAACTCTTTTAGTACCGAGATAAGAAAAACATTTTTCACACAGAGTGTGGTGAATCTGTAGAATTCTCTGCCACAGAAGGTAGTTGAGGCCAGTTCATTGGCTATATTTAAGAGAGAATTAGATGTAGCCCTTGTGGCTAAAGGTATCAGGGGGTATGGAGAGAAGGCTGGTACAGGATACTGAGTTGGATGATCAGCCATGATCATATTGAATGGCGGTGCAGGCTCGAAGGGCCGAATGGCCTTCTCCTGCACCTAGTTTCTATGTTTCTATGTATGTTTCTATCTCGAACTATCTCGAATGCGAACTCGATCTCGAACTTGAACTCGAAATCTATCTCGAACTCGAACTCGAATTTGATCTCCAACTCGAGTTGGAGTTCGAGTTACGGGCGGAGCATCAAGGCAAATTCCTTGCATGTGTGTACTTGACAAATAAACGTATTCATTCATTCATTCATTCATTCATTCATTCATTCATTCATTTAAGTCGAACTCGAGTTCGAACTTGAACTTGAACTCCAACTCCAACTCCAAATTGAACTCGAATTCTAACTCGAACTCTATCATGCACTTGAACTCGCACTCGAATTCGTACTCTATCTCGAACCCGGGCGGAACACCAAGGCAAATTCCTTGTATGTGAATACATGGTCAATAAATGTAATCATCCATTCATTAATGCATTCCTTCAACTCGAACTCTCTCTCGAACTCAAACTCGAACTCTATCTCGAACTCGATCGCGATCTTGACCTCGAATTCGCACTCGAACGTACTCTATCTCGAACACGATCTCGAACTCGAGTTAGAGTTCGAGTACGACTTGCGGGCGGAGCACCAAGGCAAATTCATTTTTGAGGCAGCGACTCCGGTAAATCCCTTCAATGGTGGGGAGGTCAGAGCCGGTGATGGACTGGGTAGTTGTCGAACCAGGCCATGGTGCAACCAGACAATATGTTCTCCACTTTACACCTGTAGAAGTTCAAGAGAATCCTCTTTGACATACCGAATCTCCGTAATCTTCTCAGGAAGTAGAGACTTTGATATGCTTTATTTATAATTGCATCAGTGTGCTGGGTCCAGGAAAGATCTTCGGAAATATGTAAGCCCAGGAATTTGAAAATGTTAAACGGGATTGTGGAACCTCATTCTTCCTCTTCCAAAGTCCACAATCAGTTCATTGGTGTTACTGATATTGAGAGCCAGGTTATTGTGCTGGCACCATTTGGTCAATCGGTCGATCTCACTTCTTTCACACTCATCACCATTTGTAATTCGTCCAACAATGGTGGTTGTCGGTGACCTTGAAGATGGAGTTCGCACTGTGTCCGGCTACACAGTCATGAGTATGGAATGAGTGGAGCAGGGGGCTGAGCACGCAGCCTTGAGGTGCTCCCGTATTGATTGTTAATGAGGATGACGTATTTCTACCTTCTTCTTGCAAGTGAAGCATAAACCTTTGAAGCAACAAAACACACGCCGAGGTAAGTGGGTGTTTGTTGGAAATCCAAGCGCCTGTTGTTAACGAAGACAGCTAGCTGTCGCTTAGCTTCATTGTTGTGTAAATGAAATGCTGTTGACACTGTTTTGCCTTCGCTCAGCTTTAGACGCCACTGTCGTAGGTATACTGCAAAAGTCCCCATGTCTTGACTCAAGGAGCTTTCGATTCTCTGCCACACTTTGTGTCTCATCAGGATGGCTAGTTCGTCAGCATACCCATATTTTCCAGCGATGGTCTCTGGGAGGTAATGGATGTACACGGTGAAAAGCAGCGGAGCCAAGACAGATCTCTGTGGGACGCCATTCTTCAGTCTACTTAGCCTACTCTGCCGTCCATCACAGGTCTTAAGCACAGAGCTGCGGTTAAATATCAGCTCCATGATGTAGAGTACCATGCGCCTGTCTGGCAGCACCCGAAGTAGCTTTGTAGTTAGTCCCCGGTGCTACATGGTGTCATAGGCAGCTGTCAGATCCGTAAGAACAACCCCTGCCTTCTCATTTACCTCAAAGCAGTCCTCGATGTCTTGGGTGAGGAGGGTTACCTGGTCTGCAGTGGAACTACCTTGGCGGAAACCAGCCTGCTCGTGGGGTAGTTGAGGGTGTATGATGGTCACTGTGTCACTGGGCATTTGTCGGGTTTGGATGTAGCTCTGCCAGGCAGGCGGTTGACTGTGTGCCATGCTTTACCGCTAGAGTTGGTGAAATCGATCGGTTCAACCGTCTCAATCCAGCGTGCTTGTCGTTTCTCATCCAAGCGTGTGAGCAATGTAGTGGAAGTGGTTTCAGAATCCTCTTTCGTGCCAGCAGCAGTATGTCTTCGTATAGCTGTTGACACTCATCATCCCAACATGGGATGTAATCCCTCTGGTAGCCACGGGGGGTGGTTTTCTTGCCTGCACTGATAAGCATGTTGCAGTAGGCTTGGTACGAAGAGTCCAGGTTGGTATTGTCTGCGGGAGGAAGGCCCGAGGAGGCTGCGTTTGTAAGTTGTTGGAACTTGTCCCAGTCGGCCTTGCAGAAGTTCCACCGCTCGATGTTGGAGTAACCAGTGGTGTTGTGGTGATGAGTGATGGTCGGTGCTGTGACCCTGGGAACTTCTCCAGAACCCGGCGCGTTGGTAGCTGATGGTTCTTTGTGTTACTGGCAAAGGCTAGGTCTGGGTTTGTACTGAATGGAAGCTGTTTGGCCCCTTTGGATCATACAGAAGCGTGAGGTCATTGGCAGATGCCCAATCTATGAGGCTGTTTCCATCACTATTCCATCTTGAGTAGCCCCGTTCAGTGTGGTGGCAGTTGACATCACCTTAGTATACACAGGGTGGGGTAAACACTGGTATGCATGTTGTAGCCAGACGCACTGGGGGTGGCTTGTACACATTGATGATGGTGACGTCCTGAACCTGCAATGCAAGCCATTCCAGATCTGAGTCTTCTGCAGACTGCCCTTCTATAGCACAATCCGTGTCATCTCTGATGAAAGTGGCCAGACCATATATACTACTTGGTGTGAAAGTAGCTAGTGTGAATTCAGGTATTGTGTATTTCTCCACATTTTCGCAGTGTGTCTCCTGCAGGAGTATGAGATTCGCTTAGTTGGTGAATGCTAGCTGCTCAATAATTGATATCTTAGTATTTCTACCAATTCAAACAGACTGGTCTGTGGATGAGGAAGTCGAGGATCCAATTGCAGAGGGATGCGCACAGACCAAGTTCCATGAGTTTGGTAACCAGCTTAGTTTTAATCAACAAAATAATTATGTAATGGCACGCAGATGGCCGGATTGGCCAGGCCTAGGAGCAACACAACCAGGACAACTTTCGTGCCGCCCACTCGCTAGTTCCCGTAACCGCTCCTCCCACTTTGGGCCCTAGATGAAGTGGCGGTGCTCCTTGCTCTCTGGACCCTGGCTACAAATGACGCTCTACTGGTCCCTTGGTAACCAGTTTTTTTTAAATTTAATCAAAAATATTTATTCAAATAATAAAACAATATATACAGTACAGTAAAAAACAAAACAGAAACCACCACCATAATACACGACGAACAAATATACAAAATAAACTACTATACAACTATGTTACAATCCTTGTCACTGATGCATTCAAACCCCCCGCGGTGCTCAGCAGTCCCGGAAATCCCCCAGGATGTCAGTGGAAAGCACGTAGTCCCTCGCTAACACCATCCGGGCGCGGATGTAGCCCCGGAAAAGGGCCAGGCAGCCGGCTCGGGCAGAGCCCTCTTCCGCCTGGCGTCGTGACTAGCGGATGGCCAGCATGACCAGGCCCAGGAGGAACCCAAGTATGACATCTTCAGCACTACCCTCTCCCTACGCACAGGGTGTCAAGGATGAGGATGGTGGGTGAGAAATGTAGTCAGAAGGCAAGAAGCAGCCCCTTTAGATAATAGAACAGGGGCTGCAACCTCACACACTCCATATACACGTGGCACTTGGTAACCAGTTTTGAGGGGAAGCTGGGTGTTAAGTATAGAGCTGCTGTCTTTGAAGAACAGCCTGACGTATGTTTTAGTTATTCTCCAAGTGGTCCAGTACAGGATGGAGTGCCAGCGTGATCACATTCTCCGTTGATCTTTTGTTGGTGTCGGCAAATTATACTGCGTTCAGGTTGTTATAGAGGTAGGAGTTGGTGTGTGCCATCACCGTCATCTTAAAGCACTTCATCACCACAGACGTTAGTGGCAGCGGTCGGTAGTCATTGAGGCACGTTACCTTACCAATATTGACACCGGTATTAATTGTGGTCTTTTATTGTAGATAGGAACCTCAAACCTCAGCAAACCCCAGGAGGGTAATAGGGGACTGAAGAGGGAGAGTATATGTAGGTACGCGAGAGATAGGTGTTTGATTCCGTGCAGACAGGCGGTGCCAGTGGTATCAGCCCACGCCATCTGTAAAGAGAGGGTGGAGCAGGTTCACTCTCGCCTGGTTAGGTGCTGTAAAAGTAGACATATAGGTTTATCCTCCCCGGTCACTATAAGCCACTGCGTATTGCCCTTCACGGCGGAAATAACTTCCCCCTTGCGAGGGGGCCCCCGCCGGGGACTGAACCCCACACCTTCCGGGCATCTTCCTGATGTTTTTTCGTCGATGTGGTGTCATCTGGCTCGACTGCAACAGGCAGATGTCGGCTCATGGGTGTCCCCCCAGTCACAGGCCGTTGGTTCAAGTTGTTTACTGCTTGCTGCAACACAAGGGCCCACACAAGGGAAGTTAGTGTACGTATCTGCTCTTATAGACCATTCATTCGCTTCATCAGCCCTGCTGCTTGTGGGTAATACTGGATGTGGAGGGTCCACTGCACCCCATTATCAGCTGCCCACTGATGTACTTTGTTACCGGTAAAGTGGGACCCATAGTTAGATTGAATCTCCCATGGGGGACCATACACGGCCATTAGCTGGTACAGTCCATGTATCTCCCAGCCCTGGGAATGCTACTGTGTCATCCATACAGCCATACCGTCTGCAACTGCCCACGAGTCGGTGCACAGGCGGACTGGAGTAATGTCATCAAAGGGTGGGCGGCCGCCTGCCAGACGGCATTACCTGCAACAGAACGACTAGCCATCATTAAACCATACCTGTTGTGATTCGTCAGGGGGAGATCAGAAAATGGACCCCCCCGCCCCAGGAATGGGGGAGGAAGGAGGTGGCTCTTGTAGTGGGTGACCTCCCGAGGGGAGGATCTTCACCTCCTCATGCAGAAGGCTAACAACGCCGGGACCTCGTTCAGGCCTATCAGACATGTACCATTTCCATTTTACAATACAGGAGCGCTGTGCGTGTTCCTCCTTATGGGAGACGTTGGCGAACTTAACCCAGGTCATAATAGGTAAGCGAGGTTGCATAACCACTATCCCACCCGCCGTAAGGTGTTCAGTCGCAAGAACATGCAACTAATTGTCGTTCAAAGGGGGAATATCGCGCGGCGGGATCAGGCAATGTCGTTGCCCAGAAGCCCAGATGCTCCTGCCGTCCGTTATGCTGTTGCCACAGACTCCACTCCTCCTCACGAGCAGTAGCTGACACCTGCAATTCAAAAGAGACATTCTCCCGCCGTAAAGCAAGCAGAAGCGTCTGTTCCACCATCCTCTTTTTCCAGTCACTTACCACGACGGAGATGCGATTTTTCTCCGTGCCGCATCTCCGTCACCCCATGCGGCCTAACAAGTGGAGTGGTGCGTCCTTTCCTGAATACCGGCCCGGAGCTTCAAGCCGTCTGTGGCAGAATACCACGGATTTACTACCCTCTGACCAATGAAATTCCTCATCATTTTATTTTAAATAGTACGTCTTATTATTCTGAGGTTAGTCAGAGGGTGGTGAATCTGTGGAATTCTGCCACAGACGGCTGTGGGGGCCTCTCATTGCTGAGGTTTGAGGTTCCCATCTACAATAAAAGGGCACAAATAATACAATATTGGTAAGGTAACGTGCCTCAATGACTACAGACTAACGTCTGTGGTGATGAAGTGCTTTAAGAGGACGGTAATGGCGCACATCAACTCCTACCTCTATAACAACCTGAACGCAGTATAATTTGCCGATAGCAACAAAAGATCAATGGAGAACGTGATCACGCTGGCACTCCATCCTGCACTGGACCACTTGGAGAATAACTAAAACATTTGTCAGGCTGTTCCTCATAGACAGCAGCTCTATACTTAACACCCAGCTTCCCCTCAAAACTGGTTACCAAGTGCCACGTGTATATGGAGTGTGTGAGGTTGCAGAACCTGTTCTATTATCTAAAGGGGCTGCTTCTAGCCTTATGGCTACATTTCTCACCCACCATCCTCATCTTTGGATACCCTGTGCATAGGGAGAGGATAGTGCTGAACATGCCCTACTTGGGTTGCTCCTGGGCCTGGCTATGCTGGCCATCCGCTAGTCACGACGCCAGGCGGAAGAGGGCTCTGCCGAGCCAACTGCCTGCCCCTTTTCCGGGGCTACATCCGCGCCCGGATGGTGCGGATGGTTTGTAGCCAGTGTCCAGAGGGCAAGGAGCACTGCCACTTCACCTAGGGTCCAAAGGGGGCGGGACCGAAGATGTCCTGGTTGGGTTGCTCCTTGGCCTGGCCAATGCGTCCTTCTGCGAGCCATTGCATTTTTTTTGGGATTAAAAACAAAGCTGGTTACCAAACTCATGGAACTTGGTCTCTGCGCATCCCTCTGCAATTGGATCCTCGACTTCCTCATCCACAGTCTGTTTGAATTGGTAGAAGTACTAAGATATCCATTATTGAGCAGCTAGCATACGCCATCTAAGCGAATGTCATACTCCTGCAGGAGACACACTGCGAAAATGTGGAGAAATACACAATACCTGAATTCACACTAGCTACTTTCACTCCAAGTAGTATATATGGTCTGGCCACTTTCATCAGAGATGACACGGATTGGGCTATAGAAGGGCAGTCTGCAGAAGACACAGATCTGGAATGGCTTGCAGTGAAGGTTCAGGACGTCACCATCATCAATGTGTACAAGCCACCCCCAGTGCGTCTGGCTACAACATGCATACCAGTGTTCACCCCACCCTGTGTATACTCAGGTGATGTCAACTGCCACCACACCGAATGGGGCTACTCAAGATGGAATAGTGATGGAAACTGCGTCATAGATTGGGCATCCGCCAATGACCTCACGCTTCTGTACGATCCAAAGGAGCCAAACAGCTTCCATTCAGCCCGCTGGAACACTGGTACAAACCCAGACCTAGCCTTTGCCAGTAACACAAAGAACCACCAATTACCAACGCGCCGGGTTCTGGAGAAATTCCCACGGTCACAGCACCGACCATCACTCATCACCACAACACCACTGGTTGCTCCAACATCGAGCGGTCGAACTTCTGCAAGGCCGACTGGGACAAGTTCCAACAACTTACAAATGCAGCCACCTCGGGCCTTCCTCCCCGAGACAGTACCAACCTGGACTCTTCCAACCAAGCCTACTGCAACATGCTTATCAATGCAGGCAAGAAAACCAACCCCCGTGGCCACCAGCGGGATTACATCCCATGCTGGGATGATGAGTGTCACCAGATATACGAATATCATACTGCTGCTGGCACCAAAGAGGATTCTGAAACCACTACCACTACTTTGCTCACACGCTTGGATGAGAAACGACAAGTACGCTGGATTGAGACGGTTGAATCGATCGATTTCACCAACACGGTAAAGCATGGCACACAGGCAACCGCCTGACCGGCAGAGCTACATCCAAACCCGACAAATGCCCAGTGACACAGTAACCATCATAGACCCTCAACTACCCCACGAGCAGGCTGGTTTCCGCAAAGGTCGATCCACTGCAGACCAGGTAACCCTCCTCACCCAAGACATCGAGGACTGCTTTGAGGCAAATGAAAAGGCAAGGGTTGTTCTTATGGATCTCACAGCTGCCTATGACACCGTGTGGCACCGGGGAGTAACTGCAAAGCTACTTTGGGTGCTGCCAGACAGGCGCATGGTACGCTACACCATGGAGCTGATATTTAACCGCAACTTTGTGCTTAAGACCAGTGATGGACAGCAGAGTAGGATAGGTAGACTGCAGAATGGCATCCCACAGGGGTCTGTCTTGGCTCCGCTGCTTTTCACCGTGTACATCCATTACCTTCCAGAGACTATCGCTGGAAAGTATGGGTATGCTGACGATCTAGCCATCCTGATGAGACACAAAGAGAGGCAGACAATCGAAAGCTCCTTGAGTCAAGACATGGGGACTTTGGCAGTATACCTACGACAGTGGCATCTAAAGCTGAGCGAAGTTCCTCTTGGATAGATGCAGACCGTTCTATCTGCCCAGAGAGTTTACCTCCACTGTTGTGACTGCAGCCTATATTCCTCCTGATGCTAATGCCAAGCTTGCAATGAAAGATCTGCATACTGCCATTAGCAAACAACAGACTCAGAACCCCGAGGCAGCCTTCATTGTTGCGGGTGACTTCAATCACTCCAACCTGAAGACTGTACTCCCCAAATTCCACCAACATGTCTCCTTCGCCACTAGAGAAGACAAGACACTGGACAAAGTCTACACCAACATGGCTGAAGCTTACAAAGCCGCCCCCCCACCTTGGACAGTCTGATCACCTCTCATTGTTCCTGCTCCCAAAGTACTCCCCACTCATCAGACGGGTTAAACCCACTGTGAGGACAATTAAAGTCTGGTCAGAGGAGGCGGACTCCACACTTCAGCAGTGTTTTGGAAACACTGACTGGAAGGCGTTTGCAGCCCAGGCCACCCTTGACTCCCACACGGACATTGACTCCTATACATCCTCTGTTCTGGAGTATATAAACTCCACCATCAACAGTGTCACCTCCCTCAAACAGGTGACCATATTCCCGAATCAGAAGCCATGGATGAACAGCGAGGTCAGGCTACTGCTGAAAGCACGGGACACCGCTTTCAGGTCAGGCGATGCCCGAGCCTATAGTTCATCCAGGGCTAACCTGAAGAGGGGCATAAAGAAGGCCAAGCACTGCCATAAGCTCAGGATTGAGGAGCACTTCAACAACAACTCCGACCCCCGACGCATGTGGCAAGGCATCCAGGGCATCACGGACTTTAGACCCATCAACACCACCCCCACATCCAGCAACGCCTCCTTCCTTGAAGAGCTTAACCACTTCTATGGCCGCTTCGATAGGGACAATCTAGAGATGGCCATCAAGGCGGTGCTCCCTGCCGATCACCAGCCCCTCTCACTCACCCCCTACGACGTGTACGTGGCACTGAGTAGGACTAATGCACGTAAGGCTGCTGGGCCTGACGGCATCCCCGGGCGCGTCCTCATGGCCTGTGCTGCGCAGCTTACAGACGTCTGGACTGACATCTTCAACCTGTCACTTGCCCAAGCAGTTGTGCCCACGTGCCTTATATCCACCTCCATCGTGCCGGTGCCAAAACACTCCACTGCGGCAAGCCTCAGCGACTTCCGCCCAGTTGCACTTACTCCCATCATCGCCAAGTGCTTCGAGAGGTTGGTCCTGGCACTCCTCAAAGTCTGCCTACCCCCACATTGGATCCCTATCAGTTTGCCTACCGCAAGAACAGGAGTACGGAGGATGCCATCTCAACGGCACTTCACTCCGCCCTCTCCCACCTCGACAACAGAGACACTTACGTAAGAATGCTGTTCATCGATTACAGCTCAGCATTCAACACCATCATACCCTCTAAACTGATCACCAAACTCGGTGACCTGGGCATCGACCCCTCCCTCTGCAACTGGATACTGGACGTTTTAACCAACAGACCCCAGTCTGTTAGGTTAGACAAGCACACCTCTTCAACCCTCACCCTGAACACCGGCGTTCCACAGGGCTGTGTGCTGATCCCCCTCCTCTACTCCCTTTTCACCTATGACTGCACACCTGTACATGGTACTAACACCATCATCAAGTATGCAGATGATACAACGGTGATTGGCCTCATCAGTAACAACGATGAGTCGGCCTATAGGGAGGAGGTCCAGCTCCTAGCAGCATGGTGCGCTGTCAACAACCTGGCCCTTAACTCCAAGAAGACCAAGGAGCTCATTGTAGACTTCAGGAAGTCTAGGGGCAGCACGCACACCCCCATCCACATTAACGGGACGGAGGTGGAACGTGTTTCCAGCTTCAGGTTCCTGGGGGTCAACATCTCCGATGACCTCTCTTGGACCCACAATACCTCAACTCTGGTCAAGAAGGCTCACCAGTGTCTCTTCTTCCTGAGGAGAATAAAGAAGGTTCATCTGTCTCCTCAGATTCTGGTGAACTTCTACCGCTGCACCATCGAGAGCATCCTTACCAACTGTATCACAGTATGGTATGGCAACTGCTCTGTCTCCGACCGTAAAGCGCTGCAGAGGGTGGTGAAAATTGCCCAACGTATCACCGGTTCCTCACTCCCCTCCATTGAGTCTGTCCAAAGCAAGCGATGTCTGCGAAGGGCGCGCAGCATCGTCATGGACTGCTCTCACCCCAACCACAGACTGTTTACCCTCCTCCCATCCGGGAGGCGCTACAGGTCCCTCCGTTGCCGGACCAGCAGGTTCAGGAACAGCTTCTTCCCTGCGGCTGTTACACTACTCAACACTGTACCTCGGTGATTGCCAGTCACTCCCCTCCCGGACACTCCTCCCACCAGGATTTATTAGATTTATTTATTGCTCATACTTATGTCGCTCTTCTAGGGAGATGCTAACCGCATTTCGTTGTCTCTGTACTGTACACTGCACAATGACAATAAAGTTGAATCTGAATCTGAATATGAATCTGAAGGCAAAACTGTGTCAACAGCATTCCATCTACACAACAATGAAGCTAAGCGAGAGCTAGCTGTCTTCGTTAACAACAGGCGCTTGGACTTCGAACAAACACCCACTTACCTCGCCGTGGGTGTTTGTTGCTTCAAAGGTTTATGCTTCACTAACAAGAAGAAGGTAGAAATACGTCATCCTCAATAACAATCAATACGGGAGCACCTCAAGGCTGCGTGCTCAGCCCCCTGCTCCACTCACTCCATACTCATGACTATGTAGCCGGACACAGTGCGAACTCCATCTTCAAGCTCATCGACAACACCACCATTGTTGGGCAAATTACAGATGGTGATGAGTGTGAAAGAAGTGAGATCGACCGATTGGCCAAATGATGCCAGCACAATAACCTGGCTCTCAATATCAGTAAAACCAATGAACTGATTGTGGACTTTGGAAGAGGAAGAATGAGGTTCCACAATCCCGTTTATATCAACGGGACGATGGTGGAGACAGTGAACATTTTCAAATTCCTGGCGTGCATATTTCCGAAGATCTTTCCTGGACCTAGCAGACTGATGCAATTATAAATAAAGCATATCAACGCCACTACTTCCTGAGAAGATTACGGAGATTCGGTGTGTCAAAGAGCATTCTCTTGAACATCTACAAGTGTAAAGTGGAGAACATATTGTGTGGTTGCATCATGGCCTGGTTCGACAACTACCCAGTCCATCACCGGCTGTGACCTCCCCACCATTGAAGGGATTTACCGGAGTCGCTGCCTCAAAAAAGAATTTGCCTTGGTGCTCCGCCCGCAAGTCGTACTCGAACTCGAACTCAAGTTCGAGATCGTGTTCGAGATAGAGTACGAGTTCGAGTGCGAATTCGAATTCAATATCGAGATCGCGTTTGAGATAGAGTTCGAGTTTGAGTTCGAGAGAGAGTTCGAGTTCGAGTTCGAGTTGACGGAATGCATGAATGAATGAATGAATGTTTATTGGCCACGTTTATCGTACAAGGAGTTTGCCTTGGTGCTCCGCCCGTAAGTCGGAATCCAACTCGAGTTCGAGATCGATTTCGAATTCGAGTTCGAGATAGATTTCGAGTTCGAGTTCGAGATAGATTTCGATTTCGAGATAAAGTTCGAGATCGAGATAATTCAAGTTCGAATTCGAGTTTTAGCTAGAGATAGAGTTCGAGTTCAAGATAGAGTTCGAGTTTGAGTTCAAGATAAAGTTCGAGATCGAGTTTGACATCGAGTTTGCGTTCGAGATAGTTCGAGATAGAGTTCAAGTTCGAGAGAGAGTTCGAGATATTTCGAGTTCGAGTTCGAGTTTTAGTTAGAGAGAGAGTTAGAGATAGAGTTCGAGAGAGAGTTCGAGTTCGTGATAGTTCGCGTTCAAGATAGAGTTCGAGTTCAAGTTCGCATTCGAGTTCGAGATCGAGATGGAGTTCAAGATAGAGTTCGAGTTTGAGTTCGAGAGTGAGAGAGAGAGAGAGAGAGAGAGAGAGAGTTGACTGAATGCATGAATAAATGAATGAATAAGTTTATTGACCATGTATTCACATACAATGAATTTGCCTTGATGCTCCGCCCTCAAGTCGAGTTCGAGTTCGGGATATTCGTGATAGTTCGAGTTAGAGTTCGAGTTCAAGATATTCGTGATAGAGTTAACTCGAACTCTATCTTGAACTCGAACTCTATCTCTAGCTAAAACTCGAATTCGAGTTCGAGTTGAATAGACAATAGACAATAGACAATAGACAATAGGTGCAGGAGTAGACCATTTGGCCCTTCGAGCCAGCACCGCCATTCAATGTGATCATGGCTGATTATCCACAATCAGTACCCCGTCCCTGCCTTCTCCCAATATCCCCTGACTCCGCTATTTTTAAGATCCCTATCTAGCTCTGTCTTGAAAGCATCCAGAGAACCTGCCTTCACCGCCCTCTGAGGTAGAGAATTCCACGGACTCACCACTATCTGTGAGAAAAAGCGTTTTCTCGTCTCAGTTCTAAATGGCTTACTCCTTATTCTTAAACTGTGGTCCATGGTTCTGGACTTCCCCCAACATCGGGAACATATTTCCTGCCTCTAGCGTGTCCCAGCCCTTAACAATCTTATATGTTTCAATGAGATATCCTCTCATCCTTCTAAACTCCAAAGTGTCCAAGCCCAGCTTCTCCATCCTGGGAATTAACTACGCTGCACTCCCTCAATAGCAAGAATGTACTTCCTCAAATTAGGGGACCAAAACTGCACACAATATTCCAGGTGTGGTCTCACTAGGTCTCTGTACAACTGCAGAAGGACCTCTTTGCTCCTATATTCGATTCCTCTTGCTATAAAGGCCAACATGCCATTCGCTTTCTTCACTTCCTGCTGTACCTGCATGTTTACTTTCATAGACTGTTGTACAAGGACCCCCAGATCCCGTTGTACTTCCTCTTTTCCCAACTTGACCCTATTTCGATAGAAATCTGCCTTCCTGTTTTTGCTACCAAAGTGGATAACCTCACATTTATCCGAATTGAACTTCATCTGCCATGCATCTGCCCACTCCCCAACCTGTCCAAGTCACCCTGTATTCTCATAGCATCCTTCTCCCAGTTCACACTGCCACCCAGCTTTGTGTTATCTGCAAATTGTCTAATGTTACTTTGAATCCCTTCATCCAAATCATTGATGTATATTATAAATAGCTGAGGTCGCTGCACCGAGCCTTTCGGTACCCCACTAGTCACTGCCTGCCATTCTGAAAGGGACCCGTTAATCCTTATTCTTTGTTTCCTGTTTGCCAACCACTTCTCTATCCATGTCAGCATTCTACCCCCAATACCATGTGCCCTAATTCTGCCCACTAATCTCCTATGTGGGACCTTATCAAATGATTTCTGAAAGTCCAGGTACACTACATCCACGGGCTCTCCCTTGTCCATTTTCCTAGTTACATCTTCAAAAAATTCCAGTAGATTAATCAAGCATGATTTCCCCTTCGTAAATCCAAGTTGGAGTTGGAGTTGGAGTTCGAGATAGATTTGAGGGTCGAGATAGAATTCGAGTTCGAGATAGTTCGAGTTAGAGTTCAAGTTCGAGCTCGAGTTCGAGTTAAATGAATGAATGAATGAATGAATGAATGAATGAATACGTTTATTGGCCAAGTATTCACATACAAGGAATTTGCCTTGGTGCTCCGCCCGTAACTTGAACTCCAACTCGAGTTCGAGATAGATAGTTTTCGAGTTCGAGATGGAGTTCGTGATAGAGTTCGTGTTAGAGTTCGAGTTTAAGTTGGAGTTGGAGTTGGAGTTGGAGTTCGAGATCGAGTTCGAGTTCGAGTTTGGGAGAGAGTTCGAGATAGCGTTAGAGTTCGAATTCGAATTCGAGTTCGAGTTCGAGATAGAGTTCGAGTTCTAGAGAGATGTCGAGATAGACTTCGAATTCGAGATAGATTTCTAGTCCGAGATAAAGTTTGTGATAGAGTTCGAGTTCGAGATAGTGTTCGGGTTCGAGTTCAAGTTCGAGCTCGAGTTAGAGTTGAATGAATGAATGAATGAATGAATAAGTTTACTGGCCAAGTATTCGCATACAAGGAATTTGCCTTGGTGCTCCGCCGGTAAGTCGAACTCCAACTCGAATTCGAGATAGAATATGAGTTCGTGTTCGCGTTTGAGTTCTAGATAGTTCGAGTTCGAGATAGAGTTCGAGTTCGAGTCCGTATTCGAGTTCGCGAAAGAGTTCGAGATAGATATAGAGTTCGTGATAAAATTCGAGATACAGTTCGAGTTCAAGTTCGATTTGGAGTTGGAGTTGGAGTTCGCGTTCGAGTTCGAGATAGAGTTCGAGTACGAGATACAATTCGAGCTCGAGTTCGAGTACGAGTTCAAGATAGAGTTCGAGAGAGTTCGAGATAAATGAATGAATGAATGAATGCATGTTTATTGGCCATGTATTCACATACAAAGAGTTTGTCTTGCTGCTCCGCCCGCAAGTCGATAGAGATAGAGTTCGAGTCGTGATAGAATTAGAGTTAGAGTTCGAGTTCATGTTCGAGTTGGAGTTGGTTCGAGTTCAAGATAAAGTTCGAGTTCAAGTTCAAATTCGTTTGAGTTCGAGTTCAAGTTCGAGATAGAGTTCGAGTTCGAGTTCGAGTTGAATGAATGAATGAATGGATGAATGAATGAATGAATACATTTATTGGCCAAGTATTCACATACAAGGAGTTTGCCTTGGTGCTCCGCCCGTAAGTCGAAATCCAACTCGAGTTCGAGATCGAATTCGAGTTCGAGATAGATTTCGAGTTCGAGATAGAGTTCGAGGTCGAGATAGAGTTCGAGTTTGAATTCGAGTTTTAGCTGGAGTTCAAGATGGAGTTCGTGTTCAAGATAGAGTTCCAGTTCGAGATCGAGTTTTAGATCGAGTTCGCGTTCGAGATAGATCGAGATAGAGATTGAGTTCGAGATAGTTCGAGTTCGAGATCAGAGTTCGAGTTCGAGATATAGTACGAGGTCGAGTTCGAGTTTTGGTTAGAGAGAGAGATCGAGATAGAGTTCGAGTTCGAATTCGAGTTCGAGTTCGGGATAGAATTCGAGTTCGAGTTCGAGATAGAATTCGAGTTCGAGTTCGTTCGAGCTCGAGTTCGAATTAAATGAATGAAA
Organism: Malacoraja senta; assembly: GCA_038087875.1. NCBI lineage: Eukaryota > Metazoa > Chordata > Chondrichthyes > Rajiformes > Rajidae > Malacoraja > Malacoraja senta. The sequence goes on from JAXLNO010004688.1 coordinate 107,241, forward strand.
GATTGTATAAGTTTATTGACTAAGTATTCACCAAGTTTATTGGGCAAGATTTATGCCTTGGTTCTCCGCCCGAAAGCAGAACCGGAACTCGTGTTCACGATAGTTCGAGTTCGAGATAGGGTTCGAGATTGAGATCGAGATCGTGGTCGAGTTCGAGAGAGTTCGAGATAGATTTCGAGATAAATTGCGAGTACGAAATAGAGCTCGAGTTCGATATTGAGTTCGACTTCGAGATAGTTCGAGATCGAGTTCGAGTTAGCGAGAGAGTTCCATATAGAGTTCGAGTTCAAGATAGTTCGAGTTTGAGTTCAAGATAGAGTTCGAGTTCGAGTTCGCTTTCGAGATAGTTCGAGATAGAGTTCGAGATAGAGTTCGAGTTCAAATTCGAGTTTTAGCTAGAAATAGAGTTCGAGTTCAAGATAGATTTCGAGTTCGAGTTCAAGATAAAGTTCGAGTTCGAGATCGAGATCGAGTTTGAGATCGAGTTCGCGTTCGAGATATTTCGAGATAGAGTTCGAGATAGAGTTCAAGTTCGAGAGAGAGTTCGAGATATTTCGGGTTCGAGATAAGTGTTCGAGTACGAGATAGTTCGAGTTCGAAATAGAGTACGAGTTCGAGTTCGAGATTTAGTTAGAGAGAGAGATAGTTCGAGAGAGAGTTCGAGTGAGAGTTCGAGATATATTTCGAGATAGATTTCGAGTTCGAGAGAGAGTTAGAGTTCGAGATTGAGATCGAGATCGAGGTCGAGTTCGAGTTCGAGAGAGAGTTCGAGATAGATTTCGAGATAAATTTCGAGTTCGAAATAGAGCTCGAGTTCGAGATTGAGTTCGACTTCGAGATAGAGTTCGAGATCGAGATAGAGATCGAGATCGAGTTAGCGAGAGAGTTCCATATAGAGTTCGAGTTCAAGATAGTTCGAGTTTGAGTTCAAGATAAAGTTCGAGTTCGAGATCGAGATCGAGTTTGAGATCGAGTTCGCGTTCGAGATATTTTGAGATAGAGTTCGAGATAGAGTTCAAGTTCGAGAGAGAGTTCGAGATATTTCGGGTTCGAGATAAGTGTTCGAGTACGAGATAGTTCGAGTTCGAGATAGAGTACGAGTTCGAGTTCGAGATTTAGTTAGAGAGAGAGAGAGATAGAGTTCGAGAGAGAGTTCGAGAGAGAGTTCGAGATATATTTCGAGATAGATTTCGAGTTCGAGAGAGAGTTCGAGTTCGAGATAGAGTTCAAGTTCGAGATTGAGTTCGAGTTCGAGCGAGAAAGAGTTCGAACTAGAGATAGAGTTCGAGTTCAAGATAGAGTTCGAGTTCAAGTTCGAATTCGAGTTCGAGATCGAGATCGAGTTCGAGATAGAGTTCGTATTCGAGATAGTTCGAGATAGAGTTCGAGTTCGAGAGATTTCGAGATAGTTCGAGTTCGAGTTCGAGATAAGAGTTCGAGTTCGAGATAGACTACGAGTTCGAGTTCGAGTTCGAGTTTTAGTTAGAGAGAGAGTTCGAGATATAGTTCGAGTTCGAATTCGAGTTAGAGTTCGAGATAGAATTCGAGTTCGAGTTCGTTCGAGCTCGAGTTCGAGTTGAATGAATGAAAGAATGTATAAGTTTATTGACTAAGTATTCACCAAGTTTATTGGCCAAGATTGTTGCCTTGGTGCTCCGCCCGAAAGTCGAACCCGAACTCGAGTTCGAGATAGAGTTCGAGTTCGAGATAGGGTTCGAGATCGAGATAGATATCGAGATCGAGTTCGAGATCGAGAGTTCGAGATAGATTTCGAGATAAATTTCGAGTTCGAGCTAGAGTTCGAATTCGAGATAGATTTCGAGATAAATTTCGAGTTCGAGATAGAGTTCGAGTTCGAGATAGATTTCGAGATAAATTTCGAGTTCGAGATAGAGTTCGACTTCGAGATAGATTTCGAAATAAATTTCGAGTTCGAGATAGTTCGAGTTCGAGATAGTTCGAGTTCGAGATAGAGTTCGAGTTCGAGATAGAGTTCGAGATCGAGATAGAGATCGAGATCAAGATAGTGTTCGAGTTCAAGTTCGAGATCGAGTTTGCGTTCGAGATAGTTCGAGATAGAGTTCGAGATAGAGTTCGAGTTCGAGATAAGAGTTCGAGTTCGAGATAGAGTACGAGTTCGAGTTCGAGTTTTAGTTCGAGAGAGTTCGAGTTGAATGAATGAATGAATGAATGAATGAATGAATGAATGAATAAATTTATTGGCCAAGTATTCACAAACAAGGAATTTGCCTTGGTGCTCCGCCCGTAAGTCAAAATCCAACTCGAGTTCGAGATAGATTTCGAGTTCGAGTTCGAGATAGATTTCGAGTTCGAGATAAAGTTCGAGGTCGGGATAGTTCGAATTCGAATTCGAGTTTTAGCTAGAGATAGAGTTCGAGTTCAAGACAGAATTTGAGTTCGAGTTCAAGATAGAGTTCGAGTTCGAGAACGAGATCGAGTTTGAGATCGAGCGCGTTTGAGATAGTTCGAGATAGAGTTCGAGATAGAGTTCAAGTTCGAGAGAGAGTTCGAGATATTTCGATTTCGAGTTCGAGATAGAGTACGAGTTCGAGTTTTAGTTAGAGAGAGAGAGAGAGAGCGAGTTCGAGATAGAGGTCGAGTTCAAGTTGGAGTTGGAGTTCGAGTTGGAGTTCGAGTTAAATGAATGTATGAACGAATGAATACGTTTATTGGCCAACTATTCACATACAAGGAATTTGCCTTGGTGCTCCGCCGGTAACTCGAACTCCAACTCGAGTTTGAGATCGAGTTCGAGATGGAGATAGAGTTCGAGTTCGAGATAGACTTCGAGTTCCAGATAGAGTTCGAGGCCGAGATATTTTGTTCGAATTCGAGTTTTAGCCGGAGATAGAGTTCGAATTCAAGATAGAGTTCGAGTTCGCGTTCGAGATAGTTCGGGATAGTTCGAGATAAGAGTTTGAGTTCGAGAGAGTTCGAGTTCGAGATAGAGTACGAGTTCGAGATCGAGTTCGATTCGAGTTGACTGAATGAATGAATGAAGGTATGAATGAATAAGTTTATTGGCCATGTATTCACATACAAGGAATTTGCCTTGATGCTCCGCCCGCAAGTCGAACTCGAACTCGAGTTTGAGATCGAGTTCGAGATGGAGATAGAGTTCGAGTTCGAGATAGAGTTCGTGATAGAGTTCGAGTTCGAGTTCGAGTTCAAGTTTGAGCTCGAGTTCGTGTTAAATGAATGAATGAATGAATGAATAAGTTTATTGGCAAAGTATTCACATACTAGGTGTTTGCATTGGTGCTCCGCCCGTAAGTCGAAATCCAACTCGGGTTCGAGATCGAATTAGAGTTCGAGTTCGAGATAAAGTTCGATGTCGAGATAGTTCGAGTTCGGATTCGAGTTTTAGCTGGAGATAGTTCGAGTTCAAGATAGAGTTCGAGTTCGATTTCAAGATAAAGTTCGAGTTCGAGTTTGAGATAGTTTGAGATCGAGTTCGCGTTCGAGAGAGTTCGAGATAGAGTTCGAGATAGAGTTCGAGTTCGAATTCGAGTTCGAGTTCGAGATAGAGTTCGAGATAGAGTTCAAGATAGAGTTCTAGTTCGAATTCGAGTTCGAGATAGAGTTCGAATTCGAGTTCGAGATCGAGATCGTGTTCGATATAGAATTCGAGTTCGAGTTCAAGATCGAGCTCGAGTTCGAGTTGAATGAATGAATGAATGAATAAGTTTATTGGCCAAGTATTCACAAACAAGGAATTTGCCTTGGTGCTCCGCCCGCAAGTAGAAATCAACCTCGAAATCGAGATAGAATTCGCGTTCGAGAGAGTTCGAGTTCGAGTTCGAAATAGAGTTCGACTTCGAGATAGTTCGAGTTAGAGATCGAGTTCGAGTTATAGTTCGGGTTCGCATTCGAGTACGAGTTCGAGATCGAGTTCGAGATCGAGTTCGAGTTCGAGATAGTTCGAGTTAGAATTCGAGTTCGAGTTCGAGTTCGATTTCGAATTCGAGATAGAGTTCGTGAAAGAGTTCGAGTTCAATTTCGAGTTGGAGTTGGTTCGCGTTCGAGAGAGTTCGAGTTCGAGTTCGAGTTCGAGAGAGAGTTCGAGATAGAGTTCGAGTTCGAGTTCGAATTCCAGTTCGTGTTCGCGTTCGATTGAGAGTTCGTCATAGTTCGAGTTCGAGATCGTGTTCGAGATAGAGTTGGAGTTCGAGTTGGGGAGTGATTTCGACATATAGTTCTGGAGAGTTAGAGTTCAAGATAGTGTTCGAGGTCGAGATCGTGTTCCTGAAAGAGTTCGAGATCGAGTTCGTTCGAATTGGAATTGGAGTTGGAGTTCGAGATAGAGTTCTCGTTCGAGATAGAGTTCGAGCTCGAGATTTTGTTCGACTTCAAGTTCGAGTACGAGTTCGAGATCGTGTTCGAGATCGAGTTAGAGAGAGAGAGAGAGAGAGAGAAAGAGAGAGAGAGAGAGAGAGAGAGAGAGAGAGAGAGTTAGTTCGAATTTGAGTTTGAGATAGAGTTCGAGTTCTAGTTCAATTTCGAGTTCGCGCTCGAGTTCGAGTTCGGACTTCCGATGGCGCTATGGAGCACTGAAAGCGTCACATTGAGCTCCTCTCCGGCAACAACTGTTAAAAACCGTTAAAAAGCTGTTTTCTAAATCATTACCGATTTAAAAAACTCACCGGAGCTGCTTGGCGTTGCGTAAGGGTGACGTCATCAGAAGGCGACGCGAAAAACGGGAGTTTAACGCTAAAAATCGGGAATTTTAAATGAGAAGAGAAAAAGGCTCACGAGCACCCAAGAAGAACACCATAAGTCTCCAACTCGAGAAAGTCTTGGATACTCTGCAAACGACAGAAGAAGGCTCACAAGGCTCAGAAGAAGAAGAATTCGACAGCCAAGGATCTCTGCTTGAAATGGCTGCAAAAGGAGACAAGGAGAAGGAGGTAAAGCAAATGCTTTTAGAAATGTCTGCTACAACCAATGCTACACTGGAAAAGATCCAGAGTATGGAGTCTAATATGGAGAGTAATAAGCAGAGTATCGAGACTAATATGGAGAGAATTTCTCAAAAAATTTATACAGCTTACGGTGAGTTAAAGGAGCTGAATAAACAACATAAGGAGGCTGATAAAAAATTAGAATGTGCTAGAGTCGCAAATGACTATAATAAGAAATTCACTGATGTTAAGGATAATATGGGAAAGCTGGATGAGTTAATGGAAGAGATGGAGAATGAAATGAAAGTAATGGCCACTGAAATAAAGAGTTTGAAAAAATCACAAAAAACTGAAGAAGAAAAACGTAAAAATGACGGATAAATGTCTGGACTTGGAAGCAAGATCGAGAAGGCAGAATTTGAGAATTGTTGGAGTGAGAAGGAGAGGGTCATGGATCTCAAACATGTACTTTTGTTACTGACTTACTCAAAGATGTTTTTGAACTGCCGGGAGCACCAAGAATAGATGTCGCTCACAGAGTTGGACGTGTTTCAAGAGAGGCAAATGCTCCTCCAAGACAGATAATTGTGAAATTCCTCGATATCTCTTCAGTGGAATTTGTATTGAAAAAAAATACTCATGGGGAGAATCTGACATATCGTGGGGAGAATATTCGATTTTTCCGGGATTACCCCCCGGTGGTCGTCCAGAGAAGGAACTTGTTTACACGGACAAGAAATATTCTGAAAGGGATACGCGATGTGAGATATGGAATTATTTATCCAGCTAAAATGAAGATTACTCATAATGGCACTGTACGCTCATTCACAGACCCCGAAAAAGCTTTTAAATGTGCAGAGGATATCATAAAGAAAACATCTGGTGAAGTGGATGAAGAATGACCTATTTAACTTTTAGGACTGGTTAATATGGCGGAATTTTCCTGAGTTAGCAAGCTTATCTGTCTGGAATGTGTTTGGGAGAGTACTGTCTATATTTCACCTTGAATGAAAAGCTTAAAGATAAACAAAGGACGTTGAAGACACAGAATTAATGAGGGAATGTATAATGGACATGGAACAACATGGGATATAAAATCTGCTGATTTAATAAGATTTTTAATTATTATACTCCAATTATAAATAATTAACGACTAACAAATTTAACAATACTAATTATTTGTGAATGTATGTAGTAAATATGAATAAATCATGAATACATCATGAGACGGGGAAGGAGATAATGGGAGTGTATATAATTATGATTTAAGTCACTAAAACGTCTATAACACTACTAACATACCTTTTTTGTTGTTGTGTGGGTAGGAGTTAGTTGCAGCATATAACTGGAAGAGATCCTGTAGTGAGGTTTTGTTTAACCCCTTGGTACCTGTTTGTATGTGTAAGAATTCTGGGTGGATATATATGGTAAAGCTTAGACTAGATTAAGGTTAGATAAATTGGAAGGGCATATATACATAAAATTGAACTTAGGTTGTGTTTTATATTCTTTTTTTTTTCATTTTTTATGTCTCCCTTTGATTTTTTTTGTTTATTTTTTTCGCTTTTTATTGGGGCTGATTTGATAAATTTATATAAGCAAAGATAAAATATGTAACGGTCTGTAGCTTTTTATGAGGATCTATTAAGGAGTTGGAGCTCAATGTATAACAACATCAACGGAAGTCTATACATTTTTCGCCACCTTAGGTGGCCATTCGTCTTTAAGATATCTTTTCTTAGATATCTTAAGAGCACTTTTTTTTCACTATAAAGACTTTTATTCGCTCACTTTTTTTGTAATCAATTTTATATCACATCTTTCTTTTCTTTTCCAAAGGCACTACACAAGAAGGAGATGCTATATAAATCTAAACATTTGGCATGACCACTCAACACCCAGAACTCTGAGGTATTTGGTTGCACCATATGATTCAGGAATACTATTTTGATATATAATGCAAGACGATAGACAAATAAAGAATGGAGGAATTACATTCTGTAGTTGGAATATAAGGGGTGCGAATGAACCAATTAAGAGGGGTAAAATTTTTGCTCAACTAAAATCTATGAACAGCGACATAATGTTTTTACAGGAAACTCACATGAAACAACAAACACAAATGAGATTAAAGGCGAAGTGGATAGGTCAAACATATTATTCGTCATTTACTTCTAAATCTAGAGGTACGGCTATTCTTATATAATGTACTCAGATAAAGTGGAGGAAGAAGATATATCAATTATTTCTCTGGATGCAGAGAAAGCATTTGATCAGGTAGAATTGCAGTATTTATACAAAGTATTGCAAAAAATTAATATGGGAGAGAATTTTATTGCATGGGTAAAATTATTATATGATAAACCGATGGCAAGAATATTAACTAATAATATGTTATCTCAAAAATTTCAATTATCAAGAGGTAATAGGCGTTATCACCCCTGCTATTTGCCCTTATTATAGAACCTTTGGCTGAAAGTATAAGAAGTCATCCGAATATTCAGGGTTATAATATACTCAAATAATAAAATTTCATTATATGCAGACGATATTCTTTTATATATTACAAAATCACAAACGAGCATACCAAATTTATTAAACTTAATAGAGGAATTTGGGTCCTTTTCTGGATATAGAATAAATTGGAATAAAAGTGAAATCACGACGTTAAAACCTCAAGAATCTACACACTTTCTGAAGTTCCCCTTTAAAACAGCAACAGAAAAATTTAAATATTTGGGTAATCAGATTAGTGGAAAATATAAAGCATTATTCAATGCTAATTTTATACCTTTATTAAACAAATTTTATACCTTTATTAAATATACTGATTACATTTTGGAAAACACTTCCTTTATCATTAATAGGTAGAATAAATGCTATAAAATGATCTTTCTACCACAACTATTATACGTATTTCAGTCTATACCAGTATATATACCAAAATACTTTAAAAAAAAATAGACTCTATCATTACTAATTTTATTTGGGATTATAAATCACATAGAATTAAAAAAAAACTTATTTAAACCAAAAGATGTCGGGGGACTTTCACTCCAGAATTTTCTGTATTATTATTCGGCAGTGCATATTAAGAATATAATTTACTGGTTGGACAGTTCTATCAACAGACAGAATGGATACAAATGGAGAAAGAGGATTGTTTTCCTTGTAATATAGGAACGATCCTCTTCTCCCCGAAAAAACTGAACAATACAATATATAAGAAGAACCCAATTATACATGATACAATAAGAATATGGAAACAAATAAAATTATCCTTAAAATTAAGAAATTTATCATTGTTAATACCAATAGCGAATAATCCTTTATTTAAACCATCTCTTATTGACAAAACATATAATCAAAGGGAAAGTTTAGGAATTAAAAGGATCGGGGATATGTATGAAATGGGAAATGTATTATCATTTCAACAATTACAATTAAAATTTAAATTGAAAAACAACCATTATTTTAAATATCTTCAGGTTTGCGATTTCACGAAGAAATACATACAAGGATATCAAAAAATAACTCCTGATTTATTGGAAGAAGCAATGAATATTAAAGCTAACGCACAAAAATTAATATCATATTTATATAATAGTATTTTAAATATATACCTACCATCGACAGAGGTACGTAGAGAAGAGTGGGAACGGGAATTAATGATAAAAATTACGAAGGTTACATGGGAAAAGTATTTGATATACATTCACAAATGTTCGATTAATGGAAGACATAATCTAATTCAATTTAAAATTGTACATAGATTATATTATTCAAAAAGATTAAATAAATTATATCCAAATATATCCCCCATTTGCGATAAGTGTTTAACCCAAAACGCAACTATAACACACTATTTTGTTTCCTGCATAAAACTTTATAGATTCTGGAGTGATATTTTCGAAATATTTACAAAATTATTTAAGATAAAAATGGAACCTAATAATGAATTGATTATACTTGGGGTAATGGAGGATGGGAATAAATTGAATTCATCTCAAAATTTATTTTTTAATTATGGTTTAATAATAGCAAAAAAATTAATACAAATTTTGGAAGAATACACCAATGCCAACGCTCAAAATGTGGATTGCAAGTATGTTGGACACCGCACATCTTGAGGAAATGCGATTCCTCCTAATAGATAAATCTGACCAATTCATAACGAGTTGGTCTCCATTTGACGTCTTTTTGGAATCATATGGTGCAACACAATTGTAAAAGCTAACTGTCTCGTGACTGGGCGAGGGATGGTCAAGATTATAAATAAGATCTCATTACTTCTTTTTTCTTTTTCTTCCTTTTTTCTTTTACTCTCTTTTTCCTATTTTCTACTCTTTAACTTTCTTCTTTCATTCTCTATTCTTCTTCTCCACACACTATATACCTCACGTTTTTCTATACTTTATTATCTAATTTCTTTTTCTTTTTCTTCTTTACTATAATAAAAAAATAAGCTGCACAGAACATGTATTATGAAAATATGATTGTATACAATTGTACTTCTAATAAAATTAAAATATTTAAAAAAAAAAGAATTCGAGTTCGAGTTCGATTTCGAGTTCGAGATAGAGTTCGTGAAAGAGTTCGAGTTCAATTTGGAGTTGGAGTTGGAGTTGGTTCGCGTTCGAGAGAGTTCGAGTTCGAGTTCGAGAGAGCGAGTTTGAGTTCGAGAGAGAGTTCGAGTTCGAGTTTACTGAATGCATGAATAAATGAATGAATAAGTTTATTGACCATGTATTCACATACAAGGAATTTGCCTTGATGCTCCGCCCGCAATTCGAGTTCGAGTTCGAGATATTCGTGATAGAGTTCGAGTTAGAGTTCGAGTTCAATAGACAATAGGTGCAGGTGTAGGCCATTTGGCCCTTCGGGCCAGCACCGACATTCAATGTGATCATGGCTGATTATCCCCAATCATAACCCCGTCCCTGCCTTCTCCCAAAATCCCCTGACTGTGCTATTTTTAAGATCCCTATCTAGCTCTCTCTTGAAAGCATCCAGAGAACCTGCCTCCAAGCGTTTTCTCGTCTCCGTTCTAAATGGCTTACTCCTTATTCTTAAACTGTGGTCCCTGGTTCAGGACTCCCCCAACACCGGGAACACGTGTCCTGCCTCTAGTGTGTCCAAGCCCTTAACAATCTTATATGTCTCAATGAGATCCCCTCGCATCCTTCTAAACTCCAAAGTGTCCAAGCCCAGCTGCTCCATCCTGGGAATTAACCTTGTAAACCTACGCTGCACTCCCTCAATAACAAGAATGTCCTTCCTCAAATTAGGGGACCAAAACTGCACACAATATTCCAGATGTGGTCTCACTAGGGCTCTGTACAACTGCAGAAGGACCTCTTTACACCTATAATCGATTCCTCTTGTTATAAAGGCCAACATGCCATTCGCTTTCTTCACTGCCTGCTGTACCTGCTTGTTTACTTTCATAGACTGGTGTTCACGGACCCCCAGATCCCGTTGTACTTCCTCTTTTCCCAACTTGACGCCATTTAGATAGAAATCTGCCTTCCTGTTTTTGCTACCAAAGTGGATAACCTCATATTTATCTGCATTAAACTTCATCTGCCAAGCATCTGTCCACTGCCCAACCTGTCCAAGTCACCCTGCATTCTCATAGCATCCTCAACCCAGTTCACACTGCCACCCAGCTTTGTATTATCTGCAAATTTGCTGATGTTACTTTGAATCCCTTCATCCAAATCATTGATGTATATTATAAATAGCTGAGGTCGCAGCACCGAGCCTGCGGTACCCCACTAGTCACTGCCTGCTAATCCTTATTCTTTGTTTCCTGTCTGCCAACCACTTCTCTATCCATGTTAGCACTACCCCCAATACCAAGTGCCCTAATTTTGCCCACTAATCTCCTATGTGGGACCTTATCAAATGCTTTCTGAAAGTCCAGGTACACTACATCCACGGGCTCTCCCTTGTCCATTTTCCTAGTTACATCTTCAAAACATTCCAGTAGATTAATCAAGCATGATTTCCCCTTCGTAAATCCAAGTTGGAGTTGGAGTTCGAGTTCGAGATAGATTTGAGGGTCGAGATAGAATTCGAGTTCGAGATAGATAGAGTTAGAGTTCAAGTTCGAGCTCGAGTTCGAGTTAAATGAATGAATGAATGAATGAATGAATGAATAGCGTTAGAGTTCGAATTCGAGTTCGAGATCGAGTTCGAGATAGAGTTCGAGTTCTAGAGAGAGTTCGAGATAGACTTCGAATTCGAGATAGATTTCGAGTTCGAGATAAAGTTTGTGATAGAGTTCGAGTTTGAGATAGTGTTCGGGTTCGCATTCAAGTTCGAGCTCGAGTTAGAGTTCAATGAATGAATCAATGAATGCATGAATGAATGAATAAGTTTACTGGCCAAGTATTCGCATACAACGAATTTGCCTTGGTGCTCCGCCCGTAAGTCGAACTCCTACTCAAGTTCGAGATAGAATATGAGTTCCAGTTTCTCGTTCGGGTTCTAGATAGTTCGTGTTCGAGATAGAGTTCGAGTTCGAGTTCGTATTCGAGTTCGCGAAAGAGTTCGAGATAGATATACAGTTCGTGATAAAATTCGAGATAGAGTTCGAGTTCGTTCGATTTGTAGTTGGAGTTGGAGTTCGCGTTCGAGATAGAGTTCGAGTACGAGATACAGTTCGAGTTCGAGTACGAGTTCAAGATAGAGTTCGAGATCGAGTTCGAGAGAGTTCGAGTTCGAGAGTGATTTCGAGTTCGAGATACAGTAAATGAATGAATGAATGAATGCATAAGTTTATTGGCTATGTATTCACATACAAGGAGTTTGTCTTGGTGCTCCGCCCGCAAGTCGATAGAGATAGAGTTCGAGTTCGAGATAGAGTTCGTGATAGAATTAGAGTTAGAGTTCGAGTTCATGTTCGAGTTGGAGATGGTTCGAGTTCATGTTCGAGTTGGAGTTCAAGTTCAAATTCGTTTGAGTTCGAGTTCGAGTTCAAGTTGAATGAATGAATGAATGGATGAATGAATGAATGAATAAGTTTATTGGCCAAGTATTCACATACAAGGAATTTGCCTTCGAGCTAATAGATCAAGTTCGAGATAGAGTACGAGTTCGAGTTATGTTTAGAGAGAGAGAGATCGAGATAGAGTTCGAGTTCGAATTCGAGTTCGAGTTCGAGATAGAATAAGAGTTCTAGTTCGAGATAGAATTCGAGTTCGAGTTCGTTCGAGCTCGAGTACGAGTTGAATGAATGAAAGGATGTATAAGTTTATTGACTAAGTATTCACCAAGTTTATTGGGCAAGATTTATGCCTTGGTTCTCCGCCCGAAACTCGAACCGGAACTCGAGTTCGCGATAGTTCGAGTTCGAGATATGGTTCGAGATAGAGATAGAGATCGATATCGAGTTCGAGAGAGTTCGACATAGATTTCGAGATATATTTCCAGTTCGAGAAGGCGTTTGAGTTCGAGATTGAGTTCGAGATAGAGTTCGAGATCGAGATAGAGATCGAGATCGAGTTCGAGTTAGAGAGAGTTCCATATAGAGTTCGAATACAAGATAGTTCGAGTTAGAGTTCAAGATAGTTCGAGTTCGAGTTCGCGTTCGAGATAGTTCGAGATAGAGTTCGAGTTCGAATTCGAGTTTCAGCTAGAAATAGTTCGTTCAAGATAGATTTCGAGTTCGAGTTCAAACTAAAGTTCGAGTTCGAGATCGAGATCGTGTTTGAGATCGAGTTCGCGTTCGAGATAGTTCGAGAGAGTTCGAGATAGAGTTCAAGTTCGAGAGAGAGTTCGAGATATTTCGAGTTCGAGATGTGTTCGAGTTCGAGATAGTTCGAGATCGAGATAGAATACGAGTTCGAGTTCGAGATTTAGTTAGAGAGAGAGTTTGAGATAGAGTTCGAGAGAGAGTTCGAGATAGATTTCGAGTTCGAGAGAGAGTTAGAGTTCGAGATAGAGTTCGAGTTCGAGATTGAGTTCGAGTTCGAGCGAGAAAGAGTTCGAGCTAGAGATAGAGTTCGAGTTCAAGATAGAGTTCGAGTTCAAGTTCGAATTCGAGTTCGAGTTCGAGATAGTTCGTATTCGAGATAGTTCGAGATAGAGTTCGAGAGAGCGTTCGAGATAGTTCGAGTTCGAGTTCGAGATAAGAGTTCGAGTTCGAGATAGACTACGAGTTCGAGTTCGAGTTTTAGTTAGAGAGAGAGAGAGAGATAGTTCGAGTTCGAATTCGAGTTAGAGTTCGAGATAGAATTCGAGTTCGAGTTCGTTCGAGCTCCAGTTCGAGTTGAATGAATGAAAGAATGTATAAATTTATTGACTAAGTATTCACCAAGTTTATTGGCCAAGATTGTTGCCTTGGTGCTCCGCCCGAAAGTCGAACCCGAACTCGAGTTCGAGATAGTTCGAGTTCGAGATAGGGTTCGAGATCGAGATAGAGATCGAGATCGAGTTCAAGATCGAGGGAGAGAGAGAGATAGATTTTGAGATAAATTTCGAGTTCGAGATAGAGTTCGAGTTCGAGATAGTTCGAGTTCGAGATAGAGTTCGAGATAGTTCGAGATCGAGTTGAGATCGAGATCGAGTTCGAGTTCGAGAGCAAGTTCCAGATAGAGTTCGAGTTCAAGATAGAGTTCGAATTTGAGTTCGAGATCGAGTTCGAGTTCGAGATAGTTCGAGTTCGAGATAAGAGTTCGAGTTCGAGATAGAGTACGAGTTCGAGTTTTAGTTCGAGTTGAAGGAATGAATGAATGAATGAATGAATTAGTTTATTGGCCAAGTATTCACAAACAAGGAATTTGTTTGTGAATGAACCCGTAAGTCAAAATCCAACTCGAGTTCGAGATCGAATTCGAGTTCGAGTTCGAGATAGATTTCGAGTTCGAGTTTGAGATAGATTTCGAGTTCGAGATAATGTTCGAGGTCGGGATAGTTCAAATTCGAATTCCAGTTTTAGCTAGAGATAGAGTTCGAGTTCAACATAAATTTTGAGATCGAATTCAAGATAAAGTTCGAGTTCGAGATCGAGATCTAGTTTGAGATCGAGTTCGCGTTTGAGATAGTTCGAGATAGTGGTCAAGATAGAGTTCAAGTTCGTGAGAGATTTCGAGATATTTCGAATTCGAGTTCGAGATAGTTCGAGTTCGAGACAGAGTACGAGTTCGAGTTTTAGTTGGAGAGAGAATTCGAGATAGAGTTCGAGATCAAGTTGGAGTTGGAGTTCGAGTTGGAGTTCGAGTTCGAGATACAGTTCGAGATAGAGTTCGAGTTCGAGTTCAAGTTCGAGCTCGAGTTCGAGTTAAATGAATGTATGAATGAACGAATACGTTTATTGGCCAATTATTCACATACAAGGAATTTGCCTTGGTGCTCCGCCGGGAGCTCGAACTCCAACTCGAGTTCGAGATCGATTTCTAGTTCGGGTTCGAGATAGATTTCCAGTTCCAGATAGAGTTCGAGGCCAAGATATTTAGTTCGAATTCGAGTTTTAGTTGGAGATAGAGTTCGAGTTCAAGTTCGAGTTCGAGATCGAGTTCGCGTTCGAGATAGTTCGGGATAGTTCGAGTTGGAGTTGGAGTTCGAGATATAGTTCGAGATAAGAGTTCGAGTTCGAGTTCGAGTTCGAGTTCGAGTTGACTGAATGAATGAAGAAGGAATGAATGAATGTTTATCGGACATGTATTCACATACAAGGAATTTGCCTTGGAGCTCCGCCCGCAAGTCGAACTCGAGCTCGAGTTTGAGATCGAGTTGGAGATGGAGATAGAGTTCGATTTCGAGATAGAGTTCGTGATAGAGTTGGAGTTCGAGTTCAAGTTTGAGCTCGAGTTCGAGTTAAATGAATGAATGAATGAATAAGTTTATTGGCAAAGTATTCACATACTAGGTGTTTGCCTTGGTGCTCCGCCCGTAAGTCGAAATCCAACGGGTTCGAGATCGAATTCGAGTTCGAGTTCGAGATAGATTTTGAGTTCGAGATAAAGTTCGAGGTCGAGATAGTTCGAGTTCGGATTCGAGTTTTAGCTGGAGATAGTTCGAGTTCAAGATAGAGTTTGAGTTCAAGATAAAGTTCGAGTTCGAGATCGAGTTTGAGATCGAGTTCGCGTTCGAGATAGTTTGAGATCGAGTTCGCGTTCGAGATAGTTCGAGATAGAGTTCGAGATAGAGTTCGAGATTGAGTTCGAGCTCGAGTACGAGTTCCAGCTGGAGTTCGAGTTGAATGAATGAATAAATGGTTGAATGAGTGAATGAATGAATGTATGAATGAATTAATTTATTGGCCATGTATTCACATACAGGGAATTTGCCTTGGAGGTACGCCACCAAGTCGATCTCCAACCCGAGTTCGAGATAGAGTTCGAGATGGAGTACGAGTTCGAGTTCAAGTTCGAGCTCGAGTTCGAGTTAAATGAATGTATGAATGAACGAATACGTTTATTGGCCAATTATTCACATACAAGGAATTTGCCTTGGTGCTCCGCCGGGAGCTCGAACTCCAACTCGAGTTCGAGATCGATTTCTAGTTCGGGTTCGAGATAGATTTCCAGTTCCAGATAGAGTTCGAGGCCAAGATATTTAGTTCGAATTCGAGTTTTAGTTGGAGATAGAGTTCGAGTTCAAGTTCGAGTTCGAGATCGAGTTCGCGTTCGAGATAGTTCGGGATAGTTCGAGTTGGAGTTGGAGTTCGAGATATAGTTCGAGATAAGAGTTCGAGTTCGAGTTCGAGTTCGAGTTCGAGTTGACTGAATGAATGAAGAAGGAATGAATGAATGTTTATCGGACATGTATTCACATACAAGGAATTTGCCTTGGAGCTCCGCCCGCAAGTCGAACTCGAGCTCGAGTTTGAGATCGAGTTGGAGATGGAGATAGAGTTCGATTTCGAGATAGAGTTCGTGATAGAGTTGGAGTTCGAGTTCAAGTTTGAGCTCGAGTTCGAGTTAAATGAATGAATGAATGAATAAGTTTATTGGCAAAGTATTCACATACTAGGTGTTTGCCTTGGTGCTCCGCCCGTAAGTCGAAATCCAACGGGTTCGAGATCGAATTCGAGTTCGAGTTCGAGATAGATTTTGAGTTCGAGATAAAGTTCGAGTTCGAGATAGTTCGAGTTCGGATTCGAGTTTTAGCTGGAGATAGTTCGAGTTCAAGATAGAGTTTGAGTTCAAGATAAAGTTCGAGTTCGAGATCGAGTTTGAGATCGAGTTCGCGTTCGAGATAGTTTGAGATCGAGTTCGCGTTCGAGATAGTTCGAGATAGAGTTCGAGATAGAGTTCGAGATTGAGTTCGAGCTCGAGTACGAGTTCCAGCTGGAGTTCGAGTTGAATGAATGAATAAATGGTTGAATGAGTGAATGAATGAATGTATGAATGAATTAATTTATTGGCCATGTATTCACATACAGGGAATTTGCCTTGGAGGTACGCCACCAAGTCGATCTCCAACCCGAGTTCGAGATAGAGTTCGAGATGGAGTACGAGTTCGAGTTCAAGTTCAAGTTCGAGCTCGAGTTCGAGTTAAATGAATGAATGTATGAATGAATGAATAAGTTTATTGGCCAAGTATTCACATACTAGGTGTTTGCCTCGGTGCTCCGCCCGTAAGTCGAAATCCAACGAGTTTGAGATCGAATTCGAGTTCGAGATCGAGATCGAGTTCGAGATAGAGTTTGCGTTTGAGTTCGAGAGCGAGTTCGAGTTCGAGTTGACTGAATGGATGAATGAATGAATACGTTGACTGGCCATGTATTCACATACACGGAATTTGCCTTGGTGCTCCGCCCGCAAGTCGAACTCCAAATCGGTTTTGCGATCCGAGAGAGTACGAGTTCGAGTGCGAGTTCGAGAGCGAGTTCGAGTTCGAGATAGAGTTCGTGATCGAGTTCGAGTTCTAGTTGAAGTTGGAGTTGGAGTTGGAGTTGGAGTTCGAGATAGATTTCGAGTTCGAGATAGTTCGAGTTCGAGATACAGTTCGGGTTCGAGTTCAAGTTCGAGCTCGAGTTAAATGAATAAATGAATGAATACGTTTATTGGCCAATATTCACATACAAGGAATTTGCCTTGGTGCTCCGCCCGTAACTCGAACTCCAACTCGTGTTCTAGATCGAATTCGAGTTCGAGATAGATTTCGAGTTCCAGTTCGAATTCGAGTTCGAGATAGATTTCGAGTTCGAGATAGATTTCGAGGTCGAGATATATACAGTTCGAAATCGAGTTCGATATAGTTCGAGTTCGTTCGAGCTCGAGTTCGAGTTAAATGAATGAATGAATGAATACGTTTATTGGGCATGTATTCACATACAAGGAATTTGCCTTGGTGCTCCGCCCGTAACTCGAACTCGTTCGAGATCGAATTCGAGAGAGATTTCGAGTTCCAGTAGGAGTTCGAGTTCGAGGTAGATTTCGAGTTCGAGATAGCGTTCGAGGTCGAGATATTTAGAGATCGAATTCGAGTTTTAGGCAGAGATAGAGTTCGAGTTCAAGATAGAGTTCGAGTTCGAGTTCAAGATAGATTTCGAGTTCGAGTTCAAGATCGAGTTCGCATTCGAGATAATTGGAGATAGAGTTCGAGGTAGATTTCGAGAGAGAGAGATTTCGAGTTCGAGTTCAAGATAAGAATTCGAGTTCGAGATAGAGTTCCAATTCGAGATAGAGTACGAGTTCGAGTTCATTGAGATCGAATTCTAGTTCGAGTTCCAGTTCGAGTTCGAGATCGAGTTCGCGTTCGATTGAGAGTTCGTGATAGAGATCGAGTTACAGTTCGATATAGTTCCATTTCGAATTCGAGTTCGAGATAGAGTTCGTGAAAGAGTTCGAGTTCAATTTCGAGTTGGAGTTGGAGTTGGAGTTCGAGTGAGTTCGAGTTCGAGTTCGAGTTCGAGTTCGAGATAGAGTTCGAGTTCGAGATAGAGTTCGTTCGAATTCGAGTTCGAGAAAGAGTTAGAGTTCGAATTCGAGTTCGAGTTCGAATTCAATTTCGAGTTCGACATCGAGTTCGAGATAGAGTTCGAATTCGAAGTCGAGTTCGAGATAGAGTTGGAGTTCGAGTTCGGGAGTGATTTCGACATATAGTTCGAGCGAGGTAGAGTTCCAGATAGTTCGAGTTCAAGTTCGAGTTGGAATTGGATTTCGAGGTAGTGTTCGCGTTCGAGATAGATCGAGTTCGAGATAGAGTTCGAGCTCGAGATATAGTTCGAGTTCGAGTTCGAGTACGAGTTCGAGTTCGAGTACGAGTTCGAGTTCGAGTTCGAGTGCGAGTTCGTGATATAGTTCGAGTCCAAGTTCGAGTTGGAATCGGAGTTGGAGTTCGATAGAGTACGTTCGAGATATAGTTCGACTTCAAGTTCAAGGACGAGTTCGAGATCGAGATCGAGTTCTGGTTCGAGAGAGATAGTTCGAGATAGAGTTCGAGATACAGTTAGAGTTTGAATTCGAGTTCGAGATAGAGTTCGAGTTCTAGTTCTTTCGATTTCGAATGAATGAATGAACGAATGAATGAATGAATGAATTTATTGGCCAAGTCTTCACATACAAGGAATTTGCCTTGGTGCTCCGCCCGCAAGTCGAACTCCAACTCGAGTATGAAATAGCGTTCGAGGTCGAGATGGTGTTCGAGATAGAGTTTGTGTTCGACAGAGAGTTCGATATATAGTTCGAGATCGAGTTCCAGATCGAGTTCGAGTTCGAGAGAGTGTTCGAGGTAGATTTCGAGGTCGAGATAGAGTTCGAGTTCGAGATATACGGGTTCGAATTCGAGTTCGAGATAGTTCGAGTTCGAGTTCGTGTTGAATGAATGAATGAATGAATGAATAAAAGAATGAATGAATGAATGAATGAATGAAAACATGAATGAATGAATGAATGAATGAATGAATCAATCAATCAATACATTTATTTGCCTTGGTGCTCCGCTAGCAAGTCGAACTCCAACTCGAGTTCGAGATTAGGTACGAGTTCGAGTTCGAGTTCTAATCCGTGTTCGAGATCAATTTCGAGTTCGAGTTCGTTAGAGATAGAGTTTGTGATAGAGTTCGAGTTCGAGTTCGAGATAGAGTTCGAGTTCAAGTTCGATGTTGGAGTTGGAGTTCGAGATTGTTCGAGTTCGAGCTGGAGTTCGAGTTCAAGAAACAGTTCAAGTTCGAGATCGAGTTCGCGATAGTTCGAGTTCGAGATAGATTTTGATGTCGCGATAGTTGGAGTTCATGATACAGTTCGAGTTCTAATTCGAGTTCAAGATCGAGATCGAGTTCGAGATACAGTTCGAGTTGAATGAATGAATGAATGAATGAATGAATGAATGAATACATTTACTGGCCAAGTATTCACAAACAAGGAATTTGCTTTGCTGGTCCGCCAGCAAGTCGAACTCCAACTCGAGTTCGAGATAGAGTTCGAGCTCGTATTCGAGTTCGAGTTCGAATTCGAGTTCGAGATAGAGTGCGAGTTCGAGAGAAAGTTCGAGAGAGAGTTCGAGATAGAGTGCGAGTTCGAGATCGAGTTCGAGTTCGAGAAAAAGTTCGAGAGAGTTCGAGATAGTGCGAGTTCGAGTTCGAGATCGAGTTCGAGAGAGAGTTCGAGATCGAGATAGAGTTCGAGTTCGAGTCGAGAGTTTATTTTATTTATATTTTATTTTATTCTTTATTTCGAACAGAATAAAAGAATAAAAAGCAAGTGTGAAACAGCATACAAAAAAAAAACAAGAATATTTATAGTGTCATAAACAATATCTATAAATAAATGAAATCGTATGTGTCCGAAAAGTAGCAGGAAGAAGCCAAAGCTTATTAATTTCCATCCCCTTATTCAACTCCTTATAATTATCTTATACACATTTAGCAGCTATATGTACACCATATGTACACCAGCAGCTATATGTACACCAAATTATTTACATTTATACACTAAGCAAATATTTACAAAGCCATACAAAATAAGAGAGAAAAAAGAAAAAAGAAAAGAAAAAACCCTCATATACTACACAGTATCCCTCAGTCATATATACAACCCATAACCCTCATATACTATACAGTACCCCTTAGTCAACCCATCACCCTATAATCACCCTTCCCGATACAATCAGTATAACAAATATCCCACTCACAATCACCTATCCTCATCCCAATATCCTTTAAAAAGTGTTTTTGTACATCTTTTTAAACTGAATTATGTTTGTGCTAAGCTTTATCTCCTGTTCCAGACCATTCCACAAATTCACCCCACAGATTGCTATGCACATAATTTTAAGAGTTGTTCTGACATTGAGTTTTTAAAAATTATTTCCCCTCTCAAATTATACCCACCCTGTTTTTCCATAAACAGTTTTTCTCGAGTTCGAGATCAAGTTCGAGCTCGAGTTCGAATTGAATGAATGAATTAATGAATGAATGAATGAATGAATGAATGAACACGTTTATTGGCCTAGTACTCACATACAGGGAAGTTGCCTTGGTGCTCCGCCCGCAAGTCGAACTCAAACTCGAGTTCGAGATAGAGTTCCAGTTCGAGATAGAGTACGAGTTCGCGTTCGAGTTCAAGAATCAAGAGAGTTTATTGTCATGTGTCCCTGATAGGACAATGAAATTCTTGCTTTGCTTCAGCACAACAGAACATAGTAGGCATTGACTACAAAACAGATCAGTGCTTCCATATACCATTATCTACGTAAAAGTACAAATAACAGATAATGGACTATTAATGTTCAGAGTTTTGTCCGAGCCAAGTTTAAAAGCCTGATGGCTGTGGGGAAGTAGCTATTCCTGAACCTGGTCATTGCAGTCTTCAGCCTCCTGTACCTTCTACCTGAAGGTAGCAGGGAGATGAGTGTGTGGCCAGGATGGTGTGGTTCATTGATGATATTGCCAGCCTTTTTGAGGCAACGACTGCGATAGATCCCCTCGATGGAAGGGAGGTCAGAGCCGATGATGGACTGGGCAGTGTTTACTACTTTTTGTAGTATTTTCCTCTCCAGGGCGCTCAAGTTGCCGAACTAAGCCACGATGCAACCGGTCAGCATGTACTGTGCACCCGTAGAAGTTCGAGAGCATCCTCCTTGACAAACTGACCCTCCGTAATCTTCTCAGGAAGTAGAGGCGCTGATGTGCTTTCTTAATAATTGCATCAGTGTTCTCGGACCAGGAAAGGTCTTCAGAGATGTGCACGCCCAGGAATTTGAAGCTCTTGACCCTTTCATCCAACGACCCGTTGATATAAACGGGCCTGTGGGTCCCCATCCTACTCCTTCCAAAGTCCACAATCAGTTCCTTGGTTTTGCTGGTGTTGAGGGCCAGGTTATTGTTCTGGAACCATATGGACAGTTGCTCGATCTCTCTTCTATACTCTGACATCCCCATCAGTGATACGTCCCACAACAGTGGTGTCGTCAGCGAATTTGATGATGGAGTTCGCACTATGACTGGCTACGCAGTCATGATTATAGAGTGAGTACAGCAGGGGGCTGAGCACGCAGCCTTGAGGTGCTCCCGTGCTGATTGTTATCCAGTCTGACACATTTCCACCAATACGAACATACTGTGCTCTGTGAATGAGGAAGTCGAGGATCCAATTGCAGAGGGATGCGCAGAGACCCAGTTCTGCGAGTTTGGTAACCAGCTTGGAGGGGATGATAGTATTAAATGCCGAGCTGTAATCAATGAATAACAGCCTGACATATGAGTTTTTGTTTTCCAAGTGGTCCAGAGCGGAGTGGAGGGCCAGCAAGATCGCATCCACCGTTGATCTGTTGTGGTGGTAATCGAACTGCAGTGGGTCCAGGTTTTTGTCGAGGTAGGAGTTGATTTCCGCCATGATCAACCTCTCAAAGCACTTCATCACCACAGGCGTTAGTGCCACTGGTCGATAGTCATTGAGGCGCGTCACTTACTCATCGTGGGCACCGGTATAATTGATGCCCTTTTGAAGCAGGTGGGAACCTCGAACCTCAGAAGTGAGAGGTTGGAAATATCCGTAAAAACTCCAGCCAGTTGGTCCGCACAGGTTTTTTCGAACACGACCAGTTCGAATTGGAGTTGGAGTTCGAGATAGTTCGAGTTCGAGATAGAGTTCGAGTTCGAGAGAGAGGTCGAGATACAGTTAGAGTTCAAATTCGCATTCGAGTTCGAGTTCAAGTTCGAGTTCGAGTTCGAGCTCGAGTTCGAGTTCAATGAATGAATGAATGAATGAATAAATTTATGTGCCAAGTATTCTCATACAAGGAATTTGCCTTGGTGCTCCGCCAGCAAATCGATCTCCAACTCGAGTTCGAAATAGAGTTCGAGGTCGAGATGGTGTTCGAGATAGAGTTCGTTCGACAGAGAGTTCGATATAAAGTTCGAGATCGAGTTCCAGATCGAATTCGAATTCGAGTTCGAGTTGATTGAATGAATAAATGAATGAATACGTTTATTGGTCAAGTATTCACATACAAGGAATATGCCTTGGTGCTCCGCCCGCAAGTTCGAGATAGAATACGAGTTCAAGTTCGAGTTCGATTTCTAATTCGAGTTCGAGTTCGAGTTCGAGATAGAGTTCGCGATAGAGTTTGAGTTCCAGTTGAATGAATACGATACGTGTGCGAGAGAGAGAGTCTCTCCCCACTCTCCCCATCTCTCTCTCCCTCTCCCCGTTTCTCTCTCTCGCTCTACCCGCCTCTCCCCGTCACTCCCTCGCCCTCCCCTTCTCTCTCGCTCTCCCCATCCCAGTCTGTCTCTTTCTCCCTCTTCCAGTCTCTCTACTTCCCCCTCTCTCTCTTCTCTCCTTCCAACCCTCGGATCCATCTCTCTCGTCTCTCCTTCCCTCTCTCTTCGTCCATCTCCCCGTCTCTCTCCCTCTCCCCCCGAGACCCAACCCACAGTCG
>JAXLNO010004688.1:132500-152948 GCA_038087875.1 Malacoraja senta
GTAAGGGGAGTATGAAGGCCAGGGCAGTTTACTGTTCTGGATGTCAGATGTGGGAAGTCATGGAGTCTGATAGCCCTCCAGATGTCCACATCTGCGTCAGGTGTATCGAGATGGGGCTCCTAATGGACCGTATTAGGAACCTGGAGCAGCAGCTCGATGACCTCCGTCTGGTCAGGGAGAGCGAGGAAGTCATCGAGAGGAGTTACAGGGATGTGGTCACTCCAACACCACAGGAGGCAGGCAAGTGGATCACGGTTGGAAGAGGCAAGGGGCACAGGCAGGGACTAGAGAGTATCCCGGTGGCTGTACACCTGGACAATAAGTACTCCTGTTTGAGCACTGTTGGGGTGGACAGCCTACCTGGGGGTAGCGACAGCGGCCGGGCCTCCGGTATAGAGACCGGTTCTGTTGCTCAGAAGGGTAAGAAGAGGAGGGCAATATTAATAGGGGACTCTATAGTTAGGGGGTCAGACAGGCGATTCTGTGGACGCAGTCGGGAGACCCGGATGGTAGTTTGCCTCCCTGGTGCCAGGGTCTGTGATGTGTCTCAACGTGTCCAAGACATCCTGAAAGGGCAGGGAGAGGAGCCCGAAGTCGTGATACATATAGGTACCAATGACATAGGTAAAAAAAGAGAAGAGGTCCTGAAAGGAGAATTTAGGGAGTTAGGAGGGGAGTTAAAGAGAAGGACAGCGAAGGTAACAATCTCGGGATTACTGCCTGTGCCACGCGACAGTGAGAGTAGGAATGGAGCGAGGTGGAGGATAAATGCGTGGCTGAAGGATTGGTGCAGAAGGCAGGGATTCAAATTTCTGGATCATTGGGACCTCTTTTGTGGAAGGTACGACCTGTACAAAAAGGATGGGTTGCACTTGAACCTGAGGGGGACCGATATCCTGGCGGGGAGATCTGCAAAGGCTACTGGGGAGACTTTAAACTAGAATGGTTGGGGGGAGGGACTCAAATAGAGAATGCTATTAGACAGTGTGTGAGGCAGGAGGCAAAGGAAAGCACTCAGACCCAACATGTAGGGGGGAAAGAAGAAAACAATAATAAACAGAGAATAAGAGGTGGTGGGGTTCTTAAATGGGTGAGCAGAGAAACAGAGGGGTGCAAAATGCGGGCGGAAGCAATAGGTAGCAAGGTGAAAAGTAAAAGTGGCAGGCAGACAAATCCAGGGAAAAAATCAAAAAGAGCCACGTTCCAACATAATTGTATAAGGGGTAAGAGCGTTGAAAAAACAAGCCTGAAGGCTTTGGCTCAATGCAAGGAGCATTCGTAATAAGGTCGATGAGTTGAACGTGCAGATAGCAATTAATGATTATGATATAGTTGGGATCACGGAGACATGGCTCCAGGGTGACCAAGGCTGGGAGCTGAACATCCAGGGATATTCAATATTCAGGAGGGATAGAGAGAAAGGAAAAGGAGGTGGGGTAGCGTTGCTGGTTAGAGAGGAGATTAACGCAGTGGAAAGGAAGGACATTAGCTTGGAGGATGTGGAATCGGTATGGGTAGAGCTACGAAATACTAAGGGGCAGAAAACGCTGGTGGGTGTTGTGTACAGGCCACCTAGCAGTAGTAGTGAAGTTGGGGATGGCATCAAACAGGAAATTAGAAATGCGTGCAACAAAGGCGAAACAGTTATAATGGGTGACTTCAATCTACATATAGATTGGGTGAATCAAATTGGCAGGGGTGCTGAGGAAGAGGATTTCTTGGAATGTATGAGGGATAGTTATCTAAACCAACATGTAGAGGAACCAACGAGAGAGCAGGCTATTCTAGACTGAGTATTGAGTAATGAGGAAGGGTTAGTTAGCAGACTTGTTGTGCGTGCCCCCTTGGGCAAGAGTGACCATAATATGGTTGAGTTCTTCATTAGGATGGAGAGTGACATTGTTAATTCAGAAACAACGGTTCTGAACTTAAAGAAAGGTAACTTTGAGGGTATTAGACGTGAATTGGCCAAGATTGACTGGCAATTAGTTCTAAAAGGGTTGACGGTGGATATGCAATGGAAGGCATTTAAAGACTGCATGGATGAACTACAAAAAATGTTCATCCCAGTTTGGCAAAAGAATAAATCAGGGAAGGTAGTGCATCCGTGGATAACAAGGGAAATCAGGGATAGTATCAAAGCAAAAGATGTTGCGTACAAATTAGCCAGAAAAAGCAGCATACCAGAGGACTGGGAGAAATTCAGAGACCAGCAGAGGAGGACAAAGGGCTTAATTAGGAAAGGGAAAATAGATTATGAAAGGAAACTGGCAGGGAACATAAAAACTGACTGCAAAAGTTTTTACAGATATGTGAAGAGAAAGAGATTAGTTAAAACAAATGTAGGTCCCTTGCAGTCAGAAACAGGTGAATTGATCAAGGGGAACAAGGATATGGCGGACCAATTGAATAACTACTTTGGTTCCGTCTTCACTAAGGAAGACATAAATAATCTGCCGGAAATAGCAGGGGGCCGCGGGTCAAAGGAGATGGAGGAACTGAGTGAAATCCAGGTTAGTCGGGAAGTGGTGTTGGGTAAATTGAATGGATTAAAGGCCGATAAATCACCAGGGCCAGATAGGCTGCATCCCAGAGTACTTAAGGAAGTAGCTCCAGAAATAGTGGATGCATTAGTGATAATTTTTCAAAATTCTTTAGATTCTGGAGTAGTTCCTGAGGATTGGAGGGTAGCAAACGTAACCCCATTTTTAAGAAGGGAGGGAGAGAGAAAACGGGGAATTACAGACCAGTTAGTCTAACATCGGTAGTGGGGAAACTGCTAGAGTCAGTTATTAAAGATGGGATAGCAGCACATTTGGAAAGTGGTGAAATCATTGGACAAAGTCAGCATGGATTTACGAAAGGTAAATCGTGTCTGACGAATCTTATAGAATTTTTCGAGGATGTAACTAGTAGAGTGGATAGGGGAGAACCAGTGGATGTGTTGTATCTGGACTTTCAGAAGGCTTTCGACAAGGTACCACATAAGAGATTAGGATACAAACTTAAATCACACGGTATTGGGGGTTCAGTATTGATGTGGATAGAGAACTGGCTGGCAAACAGGAAGCAAAGAGTAGGAGTAAACGGGTCCTTTTCACAATGGCAGGCAGTAACTAGTGGGGTACCGCAAGGCTCAGTGCTGGGACCCCAGCTATTTACAATTTATATTAATGATCTGGACGAGGGAATTGAAAGCAACATCTCCAAGTTTGCGGATGACACTAAGCTGGGGGGCAGTGTTAGCTGTGAGGAGGATGCTAGGAGACTGCAAGGTGACTTGGATAGGCTGGGTGAGTGGGCAAATGTTTGGCAGATGCAGTATAATGTGGATAAATGTGAGGTTATCCACTTTGGTGGCAAAAACGGGAAGGCAGACTATTATCTAAATGGTGGCCGATTAGGAAATGGGGAGGTGCAGCGAGACCTGGGTGTCATGGTACACCAGTCATTGAAAGTAGGCATGCAGGTGCAGCAGGCAGTGAAGAAAGCGAATGGTACGTTGGCCTTCATAGCAAGAGGATTTGAGTATAGGAGCAGGGAGGTTCTACTGCAGTTGTACAGGGTCTTGGTGAGACCACACCTGGAGTATTGCGTAGTTTTGGTCTCCAAATCTGAGGAAGGACATTATAGCCATAGAGGGAGTGCAGAGAAGGTTCACCAGACTGATTCCTGGGATGTCAGGACTTTCATATGAAGGAAGACTGGATAGACTTGGCTTATACTCGCTAGAATTTAGGAGATTGAGAGGGGATCTTATAGAAACGTACAAAATTCTTATGGGGTTGGACAGGCTAGATGCAGGAAGATTGTTACCGATGTTGGGGAAGTCCAGGACAAGGGGTCACAGCTTAAGGATAAGGGGGAAATCCTTTAAGACGGAGATGAGGAAAAACTTTTTCACACAGAGAGTGGTGAATCTCTGGAACTCTCTGCCACAGAGGGTAGTTGAGGCCAGTTCATTGGCTATATTTAAGAGGGAGTTAGATGTGGCCCTTGTGGCTAAAGGGATCAGGGGGTATGGAGAGAAGGCAGGTACGGGATACTGAGTTGGATGATCAGCCATGATCATATTGAATGGCGGTGCAGGCTCGAAGGGCCGAATGGCCTACTCCTGCACCTATTTTCTATGTTTCTATGTTTCTATCCTACACTGGTTCCCCAATTTACCCTGTACTTACCCCTTTCCCATCCATCCTGCACTTCTCCTCCATCCACCCTGTACTAATCCACGCATTCATCCCGTACTGACCCACCCTCCATTTACCCTGCACCTTCCCCCTTCCCCTCATTCATCCTGTAGTGAACCCCTTCATCCTGCACACCCTCCGATCCACATTGTACTGACCCCCCCCCATTCATCCTGCGCTGATATCCCCCCCCCATCCATCCTGTACTCATCCTCCCATTCAAGAAGAATGGGGGGAACAGTCTGAAGGGTCTCGACCCGAAATGTTGCCTATTTCCTTCGCTCCATAGATGCTGCCTCACCCGCTGAGTTTCTCTAGCACTTTTGTCTACCCCCATCCATCCCCTACTGAACCCCCCCATTCAACACCACTGACATCCCCCATGCTCTCCCCTCACAATTTTACCTACTCCAACCAACACGTACTAATTCACCTGCCTCAATCCATCCATTCTGCACCGACTGCCTTCTAACCCCCCACCCCCGCCATCTATCCACCCCGCACTGATTCACACACACCCCCCTCTCTGACCCTATTGTGCTGGAAATGTCTTCAGAGCGAACATTGACTATGTTTGATAACGGAATGCAATCAAATGTGTTTTAATTCCCAATGTTATTATTTGTTTTAATCCATAAAGATGGATTAATTAAATTGTGAACACGTGAAACATTAAAACCGCAGTGTTCGATTGTCACTGCTGCCGTTGTCACGTTATTACAGAATTCATTTTAACGGCAAATCAATGCTCTTAATATGGAGTATCAGTACTGTAGTTATTTAATGAGCAACATTCACAACTATACATACGCATATATGTTACCATGGTCCAGGATTTATTGACACAGGTTGATCATACGCTGAATAATCCAACCACATTTTTGTTTGGAAGTGGAAAGAACTAATAGAAATTGCATTAATTGCAATGTGTAAAAAGAGTTGAGAGACTGTAGGTATGTTACAATACTTACCCTCAGCGGCGCTGTAATTCTGCCACTGGCCGTGTGCGTGATTTTGGTGCCTTTAAGGGGGGGGCGGGTTTAAAACACGGGTTTCTCCTACCTTGTCCTGTATCATATTTCGTTGGAGTACAAGGGTTTGCTGAAAAATCGTTCCGAGGGGAGTTTTGTGTATTTTTTATTTTTATTAAATCGACAATGTCAGCGCTGGAGTCATTTTAAAATCAGCTTCTGAAGCCGTCAATGCTGACAACGGGGACGGATTTCACATACGGGACAGGTAAACGAAAGTGGTTTATTTTAATGTATAAAAGTGCTTCTTAAGAAGCGTTTAATTAATATTTTTTCATACGAAACGGTGATTTTATTCCCCGAACTAACGGCAGAATTTTTCATGCCGATACGGGGTTAAATTCACCGCAAATCAACGTTCCAAATGATCGTGTTTCAGAAATTCTCACTCGCAAATGATTTAAATGCCCATTAATTTGCACATATTAAACATTCAATTCCTTCCATTTGGCCTGTAAATTCATGACAATCAGATTTAAAAATTATGTTATATTGTGAATTCTTGTGTGAATGTTATTTGGACACTTAGGCTATTTAAAAATGTTAATCTATTCTTAAGAAATTGATAGATGTTTAGATCTAGTAATTGAATTTTTGTAATTAGTTACAATTAGGTAACTAACTAATTATATGCTTTAATTTCATGTCTTCTAAGTAAGATTGTTTCATATTTGTTTCAGAATGCTTCAATCTATAATAACTGAAAATTTATTTCAGTTCTCTTAATTTTTAAGAAAGTTATGGGCTTTTGACTGTCCTCGATCACAGCTTTTGTGTTAAGTCAATGGAAAAGCAATAGGGAACAAGATGCTAATTTCCGAGTATGAAAATGGCCATAACTTTTTTAATACTGAAGATATGAAAGTGAATTAGGTGTCAAATTAAACTTCTTTTTATGCTTTATCTGATGGGATAAATTGCAGACTTTATTTTTAAAATCTCAAAATGTTGTAACATTGCTAGATACTGTCTTATAATTTTGCTGCATGTCATTGTGGGATATATCACAGCCCCAGTGAGCCGAGTGTGTGACCGCCTCCGGAAACACCCGAGTGCGTGAGCGGAAACACCCGAGCGCGCGGGCGGGCGGTTGATCGAGGCGCCGCCGCGCCAAGATGGCGGACTCTGCGCTCTCGGCGTCGCTGTCGGACATGGACGGGATGGTCAAACGCATCATCCACGGCGGCCATGACCCCGGCGGGCGGGCGGCAGCGCTTCACCCCCGGCACCAAGGTAGCGGGGCGGGGACGCTGGGGGACAGAGAGGGAGAGAGGGAGAGAGAGACTTACTGACGGGAGACGGTGACGGCGCCGGCGATCAAGATGGCGGCGGCTCCGGGCACCAACCGTCGCCAGGTCCCGCCCCCGACCGCGCTGATTGGACGAGGAGGCGGTGACGGACGGCGGCCCCGGCCAATGGGAGGCGGGTCCGAGGAACATCCCGCCTCCCGCAGGCGCTGATTGGATGGGGACTGGGTGATGGGCGGACGAATCATCCAATGGGCTGGAGACGGGTTGACCGACGGATGGACCGGCCAATGGGCGGGGGAGTAGGAGGTTATCCCGCCCTCCTGTCGTAGCTGATTGGATGGAGACGGGAGAGGTTGATTATCCAATGAGGGGGAGGGTCTGAGGGTTATTCCGCCCCCAGACCGCGCTCATTGGAGGAGGATGGGATACTGAGGGATGGAAGGCCCAATGGGAGGGTTGGTGGTTTTCCCGCCTCTAGACGTGGCTGATTGGATGGAGGTGGGTGATGGGCGGCTGGATCATCCATTGGTGGGAAGGGGTTGTAAGTTGTCCCGCCTCCCACAAGCGGTGATTGGACGAGGAGGCGGCGACGGACAGACGGCCCGGCCAATGGGCGGAGGGTTAGAGGGACATCTGGAGTATTGTGTACAGTTTTGGTCTCCTAATTTGAGGAAGGACATCCTTGTGATTGAGGCAGTGCAGCGTAGGTTGACGAGATTGATCCCTGCGATGGCGGGACTGTCATATGAGGAAAGATTGAAAAGACTAGGCTTGTATTCACAGGAGTTTAGAAGGATGAGGGGGATCTTATAGAAACATATAAAATTATAAAAGGACTGGACAAGCTAGATGCAGGAAAAATGTTCCCAATGTTGGGCGAATCCAGAACCAGGAGCCACAGTCTTAGAATAAAGGGGAGGTCATTTAAGACTGAGGTGAGAAAAAACTTTTTCACCCAGAGAGTTGTGTGAATTTGTGGAATTCCCTGCCACAGAAGGCAGTGGAGGCCGTCACTGGATGGATTTAAGAGAGAGTTAGATAGAGCTATAGGGGCTGGTGGAATCAAGGGAAATGGGGAGAAGGCAGGCATGGGTTATTAGAAACATAGACAATAGGTGCAGGAGTAGGCCATTCGGCCGTTCGAGCCTGCACCGCCGTTCAATATGATCATGGCTGATCATCCAACTCAGTGTCCTGTACCTGCCTTCTCTCCATACCCCCTGATCCCTTTAGCCACAAGGGCCACATCTAACTCCCTCTTAAATATAGCCAATGAACTGGTCTCAACTACTTTCTGTGGCAGAGAATTCCACAGATTCACCACTCTCTGTGTGAAAAATGTTTTTCTCATCTCGGTCCTAAAAGACTTCCCCCTTATCCTTAAACTGTGACCCTGTGTTCTGGAGTTCCCCAACATCGGGAAAAAACTTCCTGCATCTAGCCTGTCCAACCCCTTAAGAATTTTGTCAGTTTCTATAAGATCCCCCCTCCATCTTCTAAATTCCAGCGAGTACAAGCCGAGTCTATCCAGTCTTTCTTCATATGAAATAGAAACATAGAAAAAGACCCTGCGGTCTGACCCCGTGACCCCTGCACTGACCGCAGTGACCACTGACCTGTGACCTCTCACCCCCCCACACAGGCCACGTTCCACTACAAGTCCCTGCGCTGTGACCCAGAGCGGACGCTCATCGACGACAGCCGGACCAACGGCAAACCCATGGAGCTGATCATCGGCAAGAAGTTCAAGCTGCCCGTGTGGGAGACGGTCGTCAGCTCCATGTGTGAAGGGGAGGTAGCCGAGTTCACCTGTGACACGCGGGTAGGGAATCCCCCCGTACCCCCACTCATAACATCCTCACAGTTCACCCAGCTTTGTGTCATCTGCAAATATGCTAATGTTACTTTGAATCCCTTCATCCAAATCATTGATGTATATTGTAAGTAGCTGCAGTCTCAGCACCGAGCCTTGCGGTACCCCACTAGTCACTGCCTGCCATTCTGAAAGGGACCCGTTAATCCCTACCCTTTGTTTCCTGTCTGCCAACCACTTATCTATCCATGTCAGCACTCTACCCCCAATACCATGTGCCCCACTTTTGCCCACTAATCTCCTATGTGGGACCTTATCAAATGCTTTCTGAAAGTCCAGGTACACTACATCCACTGGCTCTCCCTTGTCCATTTTCCTAGTTACATCTTCAAAAAATTCCAGAAGATTAGTCAAGCATCATTTCCCCTTCGTAAATCCTTGCTGACTCGGACCGATCCTGTTACTGCTATCCAAATGTGCGGCTATCTCATCTTTTATGATTGACTCCAGCATCTTCCCCACCACCGAGGTCAGGCTAACTGGTCTATAATCCCCTGTTTCTCTCTCCCGCCTTTCTTAAAAAGTGGGATAACATTAGCGATCCTCCAATCCACAGGAACTGATCCTGAGTCTATAAAACTTTGGATAATTATCACCAATGCATCCACGATTTCTAGAGCCACTTCCTTAAGTACCCTGGGATGCAGACCATCGGGCCCTGGGCATTTATCAGCCTTCAGTCCCATCAGTCTATCCAACACCATTTCCTGCCTGATGTTGATTTCCTTCAATTCCTCTGTCACCCCAGATCCTCTGGCCACTACTATAGCAGGAAGATTGTTTGTGTCCTCCTTAGTGAAGACAGATCCAAAGTACCTGTTCAACTCATCTGCCATTTCCTTGTTCCCCATAATAAATTCACCTTTTTCGGTCTTCAAGGGTCTAACTTTGGTCTTCACTAATTTTTTCCTCTTCCCATACCTAAAGAAGCTTTTACTATCCTCCTTTATATTCTTGGCTAGCTTACCTTCGTACCTCATCTTTTCTCCCCGTATTGTCTTTTCGGTTATCTTCTGTTGTTCTTTAAACATTACCCAATCCTCTTGCTTCCCGCTCATCTTTGCTACGTTGTACTTCTTCGCTTTAATTTTTATACTGTCCCTGACGTCCCTTGTCAGCCATGGTCGTCCCTTTCTCCCCTTGGAATCTTTCTTCCTCCTAGGAATGAACTGATGCTGCACCTTCTGTATTATTCCTAGAAATACCTGCCATTTTTGTTCCACTGTCATCCCTGCTAGGGTATCTTTCCAGTCACCTTTGGCCAGCTCCTCCCTCATGGCCCCATAGTCCCCTTTATTCAACTGCAACACTGCCACCTTCAATCTACTCTTCTCCCTCTCCAATTGTAGATTAAACCTGACCATGTTATGGTCACTGCCTCCTAATGGCTCATTAACCTCGAGGTCCTTTATCAAACCCGGTTCTTTACATAACATTAAATCCAGAATTGCCCCACTGCAAACGGTTGTTGGTGGTGGTAACTGCTTTGAAATGAAGTGGTAGGTAACTGCAATTGAATTCGGTGGCCTTGCACCCTGCTTGAAATGGCATGAAACTGCATTTGAATTTGGTGGCCTTGCACCCTGCTTGAAATTGAATTTCAAGGAATAGCCGTGAGTCAACTGCTCGCCCACCAGCCATGAGTGAGCTGCCAGCACATCAGGCTTGAGTGACTGAGCTGTCACCCCAAGAATCCATTTGGCCCACAGCGGAGGGTGATGGCTAGGCGCAGGCCTGGTTCCTGTGGCTTTCTCAGCAGAGGGCCCATGTTTGTCATTAAACAGGTCAGGGGGTATTCTTGTAACGTTTTTAAAAGCAGACAAATCCTCCTCATGCAGCACATTTATCAGGTTCTCATACTGTCCAAGCCTGAATCTTCTTTGCAAGAGGGGCTTCACCCACTGAGACCTCTTCTTGTGCTTCCTCTTCACCCTTGTTCTTGCCCATCTGCCTTTAGGCTGCAGAAGCAAAAGGCCTGCTGCAAACAGCAGGAGTTGTATTTTTATTGCCATCGCGGATTAGGTGGCCCAAGTGGGACAGCCCCTTTAGTCAGCCACAGTCGCCTCATTCTTCCCTCAGAATCTTTCTTCCTCTTTGGGATGAAAAGATCCTGCAACTTCCAAATTATTCTCAGAAACTTCTGCCATTGCTATTCCACAATCATTCTTGCTTGGATCGCCTTGTACTCAACAATAGCCACCTCCTTACTTATGCCTCTGTAGTTACCTTGACTCTACAGTAATGCCGTCACATCTGATTTCATCTTCTCAAACTGCAGGTTGAATTTTATCATATTATGCCACAAATTCCTAGGGGTTCCTTTACCTTAAGCTCCCTAATCAAATCCAGTTCTTGCACAACACCGAATCCAGAATTGTCTTTTCCCTGGTAGGCTCAACCACAAACCGCTCTAAGAAGCCATCTCGCAGGCACACTACAAATTCCTTCACTTGGGATCCAGTACCAGCCTGATTTTCCCAGTCTACCTGCATATTGAAATTCCTTGTAACATGGCCTTTCTTACATGCTGGTTGTATCTCCTGCTGTAATTTGTACTCTTCATCCTGACTCGTGAGCGTCACATCAGTGGTACGGAAGGTATTGAAGAGGATTCTTCAAGATAGGATTTACTCCCATTTGGATGAAAATGGGCTGATTTAGGGATAGCCAGCATAGCTTTGTACACGGCTGGTCATGCCTTATTAACTTGTTTGAGTGGGACAGG
This sequence comes from Malacoraja senta, assembly GCA_038087875.1. Lineage (NCBI taxonomy): Eukaryota > Metazoa > Chordata > Chondrichthyes > Rajiformes > Rajidae > Malacoraja > Malacoraja senta. The sequence goes on from JAXLNO010004688.1 coordinate 143,570, forward strand.
CCCTTAAGTGTGCAAAAGAGCCGAGAGACCATCTCTGCTCATACTGGGCAGTACTCAGCACTGGGCAGTGTGCCGTGGCAGAACTAAGTCATTTGAGGGACAGCAGACAACAGGTACACCAGTGCATGAGGAGAACCCACATGCAGACAAGATCAGTGAATGTTATGTTTAGTTTAAATCCTGCTGACTTTGTTTGATTTCAGTTTAAGTGTGGATTTTTATTTTCATTTTTGTGTAAATAATTTCATTGCAGATGTTGATTCATAAGGTAGTATTTATCATGCATCGGCTGGTCTGATTAGTGTAGGGAGATCTGCAAACATAGCCCTTGAATTCATTGCATTGTCTGTTTTATTGTCAGAATGTAGGCTGTTGCTTCATTTGTCAGCTGAATGATAAGAAATACTGGAAAAACTTCTTTGTGTTTCATTTGCTAATTGAAGTATGGTAAGCCCTATTGCAAACCACCGTTGTTTGCTGTGGTGCTCCATTTATTAAGATGTGTAAAAATGGCCTTTATTTATTGAACAAGATGAATAAAGACTTTCACATTCACAGTGCAGTTTGTCTTATTTTCTGAGGTAAAATTATTTTACATTTAAAAGGCACAGCAAATGATTGTGAGATGTAAGATGTGAGTAGATCGCATCTATTTGGTGTTTCATGATGAAGGAAATAGTACATTAAAGTCATGATACTATGGAATTATATTAAAATGAAGACTTGCAGACATCAATTTTATTTTGAGAACATAGAACTCTCTTTTATTGTGTTCAAAAGTAAACAAACGGTGAGAATCAAATGGATTCTTAAAAAGGTGTTTAACTATCACCCACTACAAAATTTGGGAGTTTGCAAACAAAATGAAAACCAGCTCAAACAGGGAATTAACATTAACATACAAATAAGAATCTACATCAAAGGGTAAACTTTACTACAGACCCATGTCTCTGAGCCTCTCTCTCTCTCCCTTCATCCACAGCTGTTTCTGTACCACGGAGACAGCCGTCTCCATATTCAGATGCCAATGCAGTTAAGGCTGTTACAGCAGGCTGCAGATGTGTGAAAGTGAGTAGGGTTCTCTGGAAAAGAATTAGGAAGTACATGTTAAAAGCTTTTCAGCAGACCATAAAAAGGTGCGGTTGGGTTATTCCAGATTTTACTGTAAACTTTATGAAAATGTATGATGTCTTTTCGGGCAAATCATGGACTATTCTTGCATCACATCACTCAAGGAAGATAATTAGTTTTATGGCCTTATGCGGTTGTGAATGAAAATGATTTAAACTACAATTTTTTTTAAAATATTTTACTTATTAGAAGTAATGTACATTACAGTGATGTAAGCCAAAAATAACATAATACATTACCTGTACCACTTCTTGTTTTAAACTTTAAAAAGGAGAAGAATAGAGAGTTGGATAAGATAGTAAGTGTGTGAAAGAGTGATCAGAAGAAACCCATAGAAACGTAAAACACAAGAAAGAGTTAAAAAGAAAACCAAAGGAAAAGAAAGAGAAAAATAGAGAACAGAAGATATAAGAAAGTAAAATAAGATAAAAAGGGATGTAGCTACTTTGTATCTTTACACACCCCTCACCAGGTCCCGAAACCATTTATTTTCAAAGTTATGTTGCACCTTATGCTTGTAATAAGTCGATAAATGGAGACCAAATCTTTTGAAAATGGTCTGATTTGCCTGCTAGAAGGAATCTCATGTCTTCCAGGTGTAACAATTCCGACATATTTGAAATCCACATTTTTATCGTTGGTGTGGGAGCGTTTTTCCAGAATTTAAGTATATGTTTTTTTGCCATTATTAAGCTGTAATTAAGGAAGCTCTTTTGGGCAAAGTCAGCTCAAAGCTGGCTTCCATTGTTCCAAAAATAATCAATTCTGCGTTCGGTTTCTATATTATACAAGTATGATATTAAATTAGTTGATTCCGCCTTTATATTCATTGCTTCAATCGGTCTGGAGACAAATTTTGATATTCGTGTATATTTTTTCAAATAATCACGGATTTGAAGATATTTAAAATATTGATTACTTCTCAGATTGTATTTAAGTTGTAGTTGTTGGAATGATAAAAAAATTCCATTTTCATACATGTCTCCAAACGTTTTAATTCCTATTCTTTCCCAATGTGTAAATGATTTATCTATAATGGATGGTTTAAACGACGGATTTATTCATTATGGGAGAGAGAAGCGATAGGTTTCTTAATTTTAGGGTTCATTTTATTTGTTTCCAAATTCTAATTGTACTATGAATAATTGGATTTTTACTGTATATTGTATTATTCAGTTTTATTGGTGAGAGAAGGATCGTTCCTATATTAAAAGGGGAGCAATCCTCTCTCTCCATTACTATCCAATCCACCCGTTGGGCAGAGTTGTCCAACAGGTGAATCACATTTTTGACATTTGCAGGCCAATAATAATACAAAAAATTAGGATGGTTAAACTACAATCTAACACAAAATAATACGCTGTGAATTGTATACCAACACACATTAAATCATTGTGACAATCTCGTATGAGAAGTAAAGATATTGAATCCAAGCGATAACAGAAGTAGTTATAATTGAAATGGCATATTTACATTCTCGTGGTAGACGATTGCATTAGTCAAGAGAAGTTTTGTGAACGCCCACACGTTCCCTGTGGGATTGTTGGTTATCACTGAGGCCACACACTCACAGACTTTAAATACATGGTCGTATTGCGGTGTCATTTCCCTGCGTGCATCACTCATCACTTTTATACCTTTTACAAGGTCAGTGAGCTGAAACATAAGAACACATGTTAAGAGCGCAATGGTGGATGGATGGATGTATTGGGGAATGAGAATTGAAATGTGCTGACTTCTAACTATGTACTTACAACAGTCAAGTGGTCTTTAAAACCTCTCCCTTCGTCATCCCCTCCAGGTGTGGTGCCACCACTGTTGCTCTCCTGCAACATCTGCCTCCTGGAATGCTGGTGGATAGGCCCAGCAAAGAGGTCCCCTCCAGAGGATCATCCACCTCCTGCTCACTGCTCTGTTGTTGATGCTGGAATCATTTTTACAATGTGTCCAGAGCCTCATGACAGTAACTATGACGTGAGGAAACAGACGGGATGCGAGGATGGTTTGCTGCCTACCAGGTGCCAAGATCCAGGATGTCACGGACAGAGTGGAGAAAATCCTCAAGAGCGAAGGTGAACAGCTGGAAGTTGTAGTGCATGTTGGCACAAACGATGTCGGAAAGAAGGGGATGAATATTCTGAAGCGTGACTTTAGAGAGCTCGGAAAAATGCTGAAAGCAGGACCTCCAGGGTTGTTATCTCCGGTTTGCTTCCAGTTCCTCGTGGTGGCGAGAGCAGGAACAGGGAGATACGGGACCTGAATGCATGGCTGGGGAACTTGTACAGGGGGCAGAGATTTAGATTCTTAGACCACTGGGATCTGTTTTGGAGAAGGGGGAACTGTACAAAAGGGACGGATTGCACCTTAACAGGTGGGGGACCAGCATTCTGGCAGGCAGGTTGCCACTGCTACACAGGTGGTTTAAAACTAAATAAGGGGGGGGGGTGTCAAATGGGATAGTCGATGATGGAGTTAAAGGGAAAGGGAGTAAGGAGATAGTTAATGACCCAGAATTAATGGGAAAGGAAGCTCACAAAGGGATAGGAGAGTATGGCCAAGTGTAATAGGGATCGATGTGAAAGGTGAGATGCGTAAGGAATTAAATGTATTGTATATGAATGTGCGAAGTATAAGAAGTAAAGTAGATGAGCTTGAGGCTCAGTTAGAGGTTGGTAGATATGACATTGTGGGGATTACTGAGACTGCAGAAGATCATTTTCCAATGTTCAATAGATTCAGGATCAGTTCCTGTGGATTGGAGGATAGCTAATGTTATCCCACTTTTCAAGAAAGGAGCGAGAGAGAAAACGGGGAATTACAGGCCAGTTAGCCTGACTTCGGTGGTGGGAAAGATGCTGGAGTCAATTATTAAAGAGGTAATAATGGGGCATTTGGATAGCAGTAAAAGGATTAGTCCAAGTCAACGTGGATTTATGAAAGGAAAATCATGCTTGACTAATCTTCTGGAATTGTTTGAGGATGTGACAAGTAAAATGGATGAAGGGGAGCCTGTGGATGTAGTGTATCTAGAGTTTCAGAACGCTTTTGATAAGGTCCCGCACGGGGACTGGTGACTAAAATTAGAGCACATAGTATTGGGGGTAGGGTGTTGACATGGATAGAAAATTGGTTGGCAGACAGGAAGCAAAGAGTAGGAGTGAACGGGTCCTTTTCAGAATGGCAGGCAGTGGCGAGTGGAGTGCCGCAAGGCTCGGTGTTGGGGCCGCAACTGTTTACCATATATATTAATGATTTGGAAGAGGGAATTAGCAGCAACACTAGTAAGTTGGGTGGCAGTGTGAACTGTGATGAGGATGTTAGGAGGTTGCAGGGTGACCTGGACAGGTTGAGTGAGTGGGCAGATGTGTGGCAGATGCAGTATAATATAGATAAATGTGAGGTTATCCACTTTGGCGACAAAACAAGGGGGCAGATTATTATCTCAATGGGGTTAGGTTAGGTAAGGCGGAAGTACAGCGAGACCTGGGTGTCCTTGTACACCGGTCACTGAAAGTTGGCGTGCAGGTACAGCAGGCAGTGAAGATAGCTAATAGAATGTAGACAAAAATGCTGCAGAAACTCAGCGGGTGCAGCAGCATCTATGAGCGAAGGAAATAGGCAACGTTTCGGGCTGAAACCCTTCTTCAGATGGATGTAGGATGGGGGTGGGGGGGAGGGGTGGGGAGAAGAAAGGAGAAAGGAGGAGGAGGAGCCCGAGGGCTGAGAAGGGGAGGAGACAGCAAGGGCTACCGGATATTGGAGAAGTCAATGTTCATGCCACTAGGGTGGAAACTGCCCAAGCGAATATGAGGTGCTGCTCCTCCAGTTTCCGGTGGGCCTCACTCTGGCCATGGAGGAGGCCCAGCTCAGAAAGGTCAGATTCGGAATGGGAGGGGGAGTTGAAGTGCTGAGCCACCGGGAGATCAGGTTGGTTAATGCGGACCGAGCGGAGGTGTTCGGCGAAACGATCGCCACGCCTCCGCTTGGTCTCATCGATGTAGATCAGCTGACATCTAGAGCAGCGGATGCAATAGATGAGGTTGGATGAGATGCAGGTGAACCTTTGTCGCACCTGGAACGACTGCTTGGGTCCTTGGACGGAGTGGAGGGGGAGGTAAAGCGACAAGTGTAGCATCTCTTGCGGTTGCAAGGGAAAGTACCCGGGGAGGGGGTGGTGCGGGAGGGAAGGGAAGAATTGACCAGGAAGTTACGGAGGGAGCGGTCTCTGCAGAAAGCAGACAGGGGGGGAGATGGGAAGATGTGGCGAGTGGTGGGGTCACGTTGGAGGTGACGAAAATGTCGGAGGACTATTTGTTGTATGTGACGGGGGGGGGGGGGCTAGTGGGGTGAAAGGTGAGGACCAGGGGGACTCTGCCCTTGTTACGAGTGGGGGGATGTGGAGAGAGAGCAGTGTTACGGGGTATAGAAGAGACCCTGGTGAGAGCCTCATCTATAGTAGGGGAGGGGTAGATGGAGGAATTGGGAATAGGGATGGAGTCCTTACAGGAAGCAGGGTGGAAGAAGTGTAGTCTAGATAGCCATAGGAGTATGGGTTTATAGTGGATGTCGGTCAAAAGTCTATCACCTGCGATGGAGATAGTGAGGTCAAGGAATGGTAGGGAAGTGTCGGAAATGGTCCAGGTGTATTTGAGTGCCGGATGGAAGTTAGTGGTGAAATGGATGAAGTCAGTGAGTTGTGTGTGGGTGCAGGAGATAGCACCAATGCAGTCGTCAATGTAGCGGAGGTAGAGGTCGGGGATGGGGCCCTGGTACATCTCGAACAAGGATTGTTCGACGTACCCTACAAATAGGCGGGCGTAGCTGTGGCCCATGCATGTGCCCATAGCTACGCCTTGTATTTGGAGGAAATGGGAGGAATCAAATGAGAAGTTATTGAGGGTAAGGACCAGCTCCGCTAGGCGGAGGAAAGTATCTGTAGACGGGATTGTTTGGTTCTCCGGTCGAGGAAGAACCGGAGGGCTTTGAGACCATCCTGGTGCGGGATGGAGGTGTAGAGTGACTGGACATCCATGGTGAAGATGAGAGGATGGGGGCCTAGGGAATGGAATGCCCGGAGATGACGGAGAGTGTCTGAGGTGTCTTGAACATAGGTAGGGAGGGATTTAACCAAGGGGGATAGGATGGAGTCGAGGTATGTGGAAATAAGTTCGGTAGGGCACGAACAGGCAGAGACAATGGGTCTACCGGGACAGTCAGGTTTGTGGATTTTGGGGAGAAGGTAAAATCAGGCCGTGCGGGGCTGGGGAACGATGAGGTTGGAGGCTTCGGGGGGCAGGGAGTCGGAGTTGCAGGCAGGGCTCTCTCATGCAGGGGTTATTGCCATTGTACAAAGTAATATTAACTTAAACTGGGTGTAAACATTGCATCAGGGTCAAATTCACTGCACACTGGGGAATGGTGGTAATGGACAGAGTTCTGACTGATGCAGGAAGATTATACACTTAACTGGGTATAAAAATTGCGCAGAGGGATATAAAAATTAAATACTGGAGTATAGATATGATGCAGCGAGTATTGACTGATGCATTGGGCCAGAGAAATATAGACAATAGGTGCAGGAGTAGGCCATTCGGCCCTTCGAGCCAGCACCACCCTTCACTGTGATCTGGGTAAAAATATTACACAGAGGGATATAAATATGAAATGCTGTGGTTTAGATGTGATGCACAGAGTCCTGACTGATGCATGGAGTATAATCTCTGCACAGAGATTATAAACCTATCAACTTTATAACAAGGTATAAACATTCACTTTAAAGTGGGTATAAAGATTAGAGACATATATCAGAGAATAGTGAATGTTGTTGTATAGATGTGATGCACAGATCTCATTGATGCATGGATTCTCATCTCTGCACACACAGATATATAAACTTTAGACTGGATTCCAAATAAAGCACAGAGGGATACAAATATGAAATGCTGTGGTATAGATGTGATGCAGAGATCTCACGGATGCATGGATTATAATATTGCACACTACATACTGGAGTATAGATGGATGCAGAGATCTCATGCATTGGATTATCATCTCTCCACACAGAGATATAAACTTTAAACTGGGTATATAAATATTAAATACTGGAGTATAGATGTGATGCAGAGAGATCTCACTGATACATGGATTATCATCTCTCCACACAGAGATATAAACTTTAGACACAGTTGTAAAACAGTACACAGAGAAATACAGCCTTGTTGCCTTCTCCCTCAGTGAAGAATGATCTGGTGGATGTTTGTGTTCAATTTTATTGTGTATTGTGTGTTCCTGTAAGTGTATCGCTGCTGGCGAATTCATTTCACTGCCTGTAATGTGCTTGTGATCAATAACATTGACTTTGTCTATACATGATTAAATACTGTGGTATAGATGTGATGCAGAGATCTGACTGATGCATTGGATTCTAATCTCTGATTGAATCTGAGATTCTGATTAGACCATAGAAACATAGACAATAGGTGCAGGAGGAGGCCATTCGGCTCCTCGAGCCAGCACCACCATTCACTGTGATCATCCATAATTAGTATCCCGTTCCTGCCTTCTCCCCATATCCCCTGACTCCATTAGTCCCAAGAGGTAAATATCTCTCCACAGAGAGATATAAGCTTTAAACTGGTATATAAATATTATTTACTGGAGTATAGATGTGATGCAGAGATTAGAAACATAGAAAATAGGTGCAGGAGGCCATTCATCCCTTCCAGCCAGCACCGCCATTCATTGTGATCATGGCTGATCATCCCCAATCTATAACCCGTGCCTGCCTTCTCCCCATAATCCCTTGATTCCACTAACCCCTAGAGCTCTATCTAACTCTCTCTTAAATCCATCCAGTGACTTGGCCGCCACTGCCCTCTGTGGCAGGGAATTCCACAAATTCACAACTCTCTGGGTGAAAAAGGTTTTCCTTACCTCAGACTTAAATGACCTCCTCTTTATTCTAAGACTGTGGCCTCTGGTTCTGGACTCACCCAACATTGGGAACATTTTTCCTACACCTAGCTTGTCCAGTCCTTTTATAATTTTATGTGTTTCTGCAAGATATCCCCTCATCCTTCTAAACTCCAGTGAATACAAGCCTAGTCTTTTCAATCTTTCCTCATATGACAGTCCCGCCATCCCAGGGATCAATCTTGTGAACCTACGCTGCACTGCCTCAATGACAAGGATGTCCTTCCTCAAATTGGGAGACCAAAACTGTACACAATACTCCAGATGTGGTCTTACCAGAGCCCTATACAATTGCAGAAGAACCTCTTTACTCCTATACTGAAATCCTCTTGTTATGAAGGCCAACAGGCCAAAACTGTACACAATACTCCAGATGTGGTCTCACCAGGGTCCTATACAACTGCAGAAGGACCTCTTTGCTCCTATACTGAAATCCTCTTGTTATGAATCTCACCGATGCATGGATTATCATTGCTGCACAGAGATCTATATAAACTGTAGGTAGACAAAAATGCTGGAGGAACTCAGCGGGTGAGGCAGCATCTATGGAGTGAAGGAATAGGTGACGTTTCGGGTTCGAGACCCCTGGATGCTGGGGTATAGATGTGATGCAGAGATCTCACTGATGCATGAAGATTATAACATATGCTTAATAAATAATACACTCTATACAGGTGTCGACAGGATGCACAAAGTACTGACCAATGCATGGAGCTGTAAACTTACAACTGGGTTTAATTCATCACACTGGGAACAAGAGTTAGCTATTAAAATTTCAAAGGAAAGTTGGAATGAATACATATTGAACGTGCATAAATGCTCGATTAATGTAAGACACACTTTAATACAATTTAAAATTTTACATAGATTATATTATTCGAAAACTAAAATTCATAAAAATTTTCCCAAATGTATCATCTATTTGTGATAAATGTCAATCCCAAGAAGCTACTATAGCGCACTCATTCGTTTTCTGTACAAAAATTCAATAATTTTGGAAAGTTATTTAAAACAAGACTGATACCCAAAGCAGAATGGATTATCTTCGGTATAACGGAAGATGGTCCAGAACTAAATGTGTTTCAAAAGAAACTAATGGACTATGGGTTAATAACTGGAAAAAAGCTAATTCTAAAATTTTTGGAAGAAAGCTCCAATACCAACAACAAATATGTGGATTTCAAATATGTTTGAAACATTACACCTAGAAGACATAAGACTCCTCCTAGCAGGTAAACCAGATCACTTCCACCTGACGTAGTCTGCATTTATAGAA